>JAODAL010058293.1:0-22171 GCA_025379985.1 Phyllomedusa bahiana
TCAGTGCCACAATATATACAGAGCGGGGAAAGGGAAGGGTTTTTTTAAAATGGCAAACCGAAAAAGGTTTTCCCCTGGTAATTTAAAAGAGAAATTTAAATTGGGCCCCCCAAAGTAGAAAGATCCAGGAAATTTTTTGTGGGAATTTCAACTGCTCCCGTCGGGGGAGCTGTCTGGTAAGTAAGGGGAGACAACTGGTTTACTTTTTGCTTTTTCAGAAACGGCAAGATGGGGAAACAATCAAAAAAAATTTTTGATATGATGCCAAAGTTAGCCTTTCAGTTCAAGGGGGTTAAAAAAACTCTTTTTAAAACCCTTTTTAAATTTTTCCCTGCCCAGCCCCCAGCTCACACAGGAACAGTTTTTTCTCAAAACACGTCCCCCCGTAGCACTGGGGGAGATTTTCCCGGGTTTTCTTTTTGTGCTGTTTCCTCTTTAGGGTTTTGGGGCACCCTGTCCGCGGGCAGAAGTTTTAAACCCCGTTCAGAAATTTCATGGTTTTAGGACTATTTTCATAGGGGCCTTTCCCCACCTTTTGTACCTTTCCCGCCACCGCTTCAAACACAAACGCTGGGTCTCCCCCCTCCCCACCCCCTCCTCCCCACACCCGACAGTCTTCAGCAAACCCCCTCAGCGCCCTAAACCGACCCCCCAAATACCCCCTCTTTTGCCCCTTTTACTTTCCCCTCAAGGGTCTCCCCCCCCGCCCGAGCTCCAAGAGTGAGCACTTGCCCCGCTTCCTTCCCCAATTCCACTTTCTCCTCTCCCCCTCGGGGGAAAACACGTCCCCCGCTGCCTTTCCCCCCTCCCCCTAAAGATCCAACCCCAGGGTCACTGCGACCCCCTTCACCGCCGTGACCGTTGTTATTGCCCGGTTTTTGAGTTTGGGGGGACAGGAGCCCCCCACTCCCCCCACCCCCCCCGTTTGGCCCCCTAAAACCCCAAGTCCGGGCCCATTTTTTAAATATAAGTGATTAAAAAAAAGTGAAGCCTCTGGGGGAACTACAGCTTTTTTTTTCCCAAAAAACCCCTTTTGTTAATTTAAAAATTCGCATTAGATACGACCAGCTAGAGCGACAGGAGCGGGAGCTGACCTGGCCCTGCCCTTAAAAGTAAGCACTTCATATCTGATGAAAAGAAAGTGAAAAGACTTTTAAGGGCCTTTTGGAAAAGTGCAGTGGGAATGAAATCTCTTGCTGTATAGAAGGGGAAACCAATGTTGTAATGGGAAAATTTTCCCAAATAAACATTGCGATGCTTTCCCCCTTTCTTACTTCCCCTCTCCCCGGGTTTTGGGGGGGTCTCTCCTTTCCCCCCGCAGCAGTTCATGACCCCCGCAATGATTTGGGTTATCTTTTGTCTAGCAAGAAAACAGGTAAGGTAAGTCCTTCATGGGGGAAAACCCCCTTTAAAAAGAGGGCCCTTCCGGACCCTCCCTTTAACCTTTGGGCATCATCAAAATGTCAAATTTATAACATTCCCAGAATCTTTGTTTTTTGTGTTTAATTTTGGCCCTTTAATTGTTTTCAATAAAGGTTTATAAAGGGGCATTGGGCTTTTTTTTTCCCGTATAAACACCAGACAAAAATTAAATTGAAAAAAACCAACTGGGGTTTAAAAATTTAGCTAAGAAAAGACAAAAAATGTTAAAAAATAAAACCCCCTTAAAAATTAACTTTTTACCCCGGGAATACATTTTAAAATTTCAAGTTTTCCCAAAAAAGGCACACAGTGCTTAGTGCCTATAAAATATTATCAAAGACAAAATGTATTTTAAAAAAAATTTTTATGTATAGGGTTTAAAAGGGGAGTTTTCCCGCTGCTGGGTCAAAAGGGGTTTTAAAAAAATGGTTTTTTTTCGGTTTTCTGGGGCGTTGCAAAGGGTTTTTGTTTTGTTTTTAAATGTCCCTTTTTGCTTAAGTGGGGGACCCAAAAATTTGGGGGTTGGGCTTTAGAAAATTTGGGGGGTTTTAAAAAAGGGGAAAATTTTTAAAGGCAATTTTTTCCCTATTTTTTATCTGTATTTCTTCTTTTTTTTTTTTTTTTTGGAACTCCCCCCCAGTTCCATGTTTTACAATGCGTCCAGGGGGCAAAAAACCTGTGCAAAAGTATGCCATCCTTGAGCAAACCCGTTCGAGGGGGCAACGCCTTTTGGGAAGATGTTTGGGACACCTTTCACATTTAGAAAGGGCCTATCCTGGATCTAAATTTAGCAAGTGGCCGGGCACTGGATCCCTTGCCAACTTTGGGAAACGGGGTTTGGCCCACTGAGCAATCACTCCGAAGGGTATTACTTTGGGGGGGAAATGGTTGCCCCGGAAGGGGCGAAGGGGGCCCCTTTAGGCAAACCCAGATGGGGAACCCGTCGAAAGAAGGGGGAGGGAAGAGTGGTTTAGGGGGGAAATCCTGATCTGGTACAAACCCCAAAAAAATTTGCAAGATTGGGGGTGAGGGGGATGGGAGCTCCCAAGAAAAGCTTAGCAGCCAAGACACTACCCCCGTCAGCCCAGTAAGATTGGGAATTTGGATGCAGTCCGGCTAGAAGGTGCTAGTAAATTGGGGGGCTCCATAAATTTGGGGAACAGACCCCGGGAAAAGCCCCAAAGCCCGGGATCGAACGAACATTTGTTTTTTACCTGGGGCCCGGGGTTTGACCTTTTCGCGGGTCGGGCTGACAGATTGCTGGGGGGGTGGTGAAAACCCAGCTGTCAAAGGCCCATTGGCACCAAAGACAAAGTTGAGGTAGGTGGGAAATCCCCCCAAAAAAGAAAAACAGGGGGTTTTGGCCAAAAAACCAAGGGAAGGACCCCCCAAGGGAAAAAATTTTCAGAAATTTTTTTAAACCCGTTCCCCCGGGCCACACCCAAAGGGAGAGGGGATATTTTTTAGGGTGAAAAAGGGGTCAAAAAATTTGGGGTTGGAAAGAGGGATTTGGGTTTTTGGGGAACGGGGGGGACTCCCGTCTTTGGGACAGGCTCTATGCTTTGGGACGGGGTGCACCTTAAAAGGGGGGGGTGCCTGTAATTTGGGGGGCAAATGGGTAGGAAAATGGAGGGGAAAATTTTTAAAATAGGGACTGGGGGGGAGGAAACTAAACCTATAAACTGCAAGATAGTGGGAAATTTGGAGCTGGGGAAATTTGAATAATAGGGGGTGGAAATGGAGGGAAGGGGTGTAAACCCAAAATTTTTAAAAAAAGGGGGAGGAAAGGAAATAAAAACTGAAAAAACTCAAAATTGCTTGGGTGACCCAAGCCAGGAGCCCCGACCAACAAAAATAAATGAACAGAAGTTTTTAATTGAAAAAAAAAAATATGGGCATAGTTGGGGGTAAACTGAGACCCTGGTTTGGAAAGAGGCCCATGGGCTGGGGGGGGGTTTTCTTGCAGGGTTTTCAGTTCCTTTTTAGGGAAATGACCGTAAAAAACCGGGAAAGGGGGGGGGTGTTTTGTCTCTATGTAAAAAAAATGGCTGAAGCCAAAAATGCGGGAAGATTAGGTAAAAGGTAGTGAAAGGTGGAATCCTTGGGGAAAATAAACATGGGGGAAGTAAAAGTAAAATAATTCTTAAAAGGGGTCGCTAAAGGGCCCCCCAAATATAAAAGAAAAAAAAACCCTAGAAATATTTCCCAGGCAAAAATATGAAGCATTAATTTAGAATGAGGTTTGTCATTCTGGGGGACTTTAAAATACCCAGACCTAAATGGGAATCTGAAACCTGTTTGCTCTCACAAAGGGAAACAGGGGTTTTTGGCTATAAAAAGGGAAAATTTTTCCCAACCCCAAAAGGGCAGGCCAAATAGAGGAAAAAAAGGGCCCCTTTTAGACTTAATATTTTACTAAAAAGACCGGGAAAAAGGGAACAAAATTCAGGTTTAGGGGGACAGGGGGAATAGGAACCCTAAAAATAAAAACCCTTCCCTTTTTCCTTTAATAGAGCTTTTTGTCATGGAGCCACAAAAAACACTGGGAATTTAGGAAGGGTTTAATTTTTCCCCCGCTTAGAGAGGCCCCTAAACTGTATTGATGGGGACAAGGGGTTTAAAAATAGCAAAAACAAAAAAAAAAAATGGGAAAATCTTTTAAAAAAATCTTAGGGGCCCCCTGGAGATGGAAAATTAAACCCTATGGTTTTAAAAAAATAATTTGAAACCGGAAAAAAACCCCAAAGTGGATCAACCGAGATGTAAAAAGGGGGCAAAAAAAACAAAAGAAAGCATTTCAGCTACTAAAAAAAGGGGGGCAGTGAAGAGGGCTAAGAAGATAGAGGGGAAAAAAAAATAAAGTGTGTAAAAAAAAGAAAAAAGGAAACAAAACTGGAGACAGAAAAAAGTTTTTGCCAAAGAAATAAAACTAACCCCCAAATTTTTTTTTAACTTATAATAAGGGAAAAAAATTAAAAAAAAAAATGTTGGCCCCTTTTTAAAAAAGTACGAGGGGAGAACTTTTGGAAAGGGGGAAGAGAAAAAAGCAAACCTATTAAAAAAATTTCTTCTCCACTGTATTTAAACCCAGGGGATGAAACTTCCCGTTGAAGGGGCAAAAGGGAGGGGTAAATTCCCAACCCAAAAAAGTTTCTTGTCTAACCCAGGAAGTGCCGCTCCGCCTTTTGGAAGATTTAAAAAAAGACAAATCCCCCGGGCCCCCGACGGTATAAAACCCCGGGCCGGTGTCCAAGGGGGTTTTAATAATGTGTTAGATAGGCCCCATTATTTTTTAATTTTTTAAAAAACCCCGTTTAAAAAATGGGGTATGTTTCCCCAAAAGGGTTTGGGGCATAGCAAAAAGGTTTTCCAAAATTCAAAAAGGGGTCAAAAAGTGAAACCGGAAAACTACAGGCCGGGAAATTAAACCCCTTTTTTGTTGGGAAAAAAGTTTGAGGGGTTTTCCCTTTGAGTGCTTTCCGGGTACTTAATTTAAAATAAATGAAAACGCCGTTCCAGCCCTGGGTTTATGAGGATAGGTCCTTTCAGACTAATCTCATCAGCTTTAAGAGGGGTTAGTTCCAGGGCTGGATCGGGGTGAGGACTGGGAAGTCCCCCCCTATTTTTGGATTTTTCTAAAGCAAATTTAAAACGTTCCCCAAAAAAAGGTTGGTAAGAAAATTTAGAATGCTTGGAAATTTGGGGGAAAAAGTGTGCAAGTGGGTAAGCAAAGGGTCACCCGATAAAAACAAAAGGGGGGTAATTAAAAGGTACCTTTTCCGAGGGGTCCCTGTTTTCATGGGGGACCCCCAGGGCTCAAGGGATTGGGCCCCCATCCCCTTTAAAAATTTTCCCTAAATGATCTTTCAAAAGGGATTGCACAGTAAAAATAACGATCTTTGCCGATGTACAAAACCCCGTAAAGGAAACCACACAAAGGGGATAATGTGTTATTTAACCGGGGGGTCCGGATGGTTTGGGGGCCTGGGCAGGAAGTGGCAGATGAGGTTTTAAAATGAAAAAATGCAAGGTTAATTTCACCCTGGGGAGGAAAAAATTTTCCCTTACATGAATTTCATTTAAATGGAAAAAAAACTGGGTAAAAGTGCATGGAGAAGGACTTTGGGAAACCCCCAGGGGGACAGTTTAAAATTAACTGTAGGCCAGTGTCAGGCCAAACCCGCAGTCAAGGCCCAAAAAGGATCATGGGGTGATTAAAAAAGGGGGATTTGATTGGGACTTTATGGGAACATTTTCCTTTTCCCCCATTTCCAAAAACAAAGGGTTTTTAAACCCCACATTGGGGAAAAATGTGTACAGTTTTGGGCACCCTGCCACCCGGGGAAAAAAACATTTTAGAGTTGAACAGGTTTCAAAAGGGGGGGAAAAAAAATAAAATTTAAAAGGGCCCGGGTGGACTGCCAAAATCCAAAAAAATTAAAAGCAATTTTGGGTTATTTAGTTTAAAAGAAAAGCGGTTTTGGGGGGAACATAATAAATGTGTTTAAAAAATATTAAGGGCCAAAATAGGGGAAACTCGCTAAAGAATTTTTTTATACCCAGGACCGGGTTTTAGAACAAGGGGGCATCCTCAAAGCTTGAGGAAAGACAGTTTTTTACAAAAAACCCTGAAAGGGATTCTTTTATGTTAGAGCGGTTTTAACCCGGGAAAAATTTGCCAGAGGAAATTTTCCTGGTTTAATTCACTAAAAGGTTCAAGAAGGGCTTGGATGCCCTTTCTGGGCGTGATAAAAATAACAGGGTTTAGTGGGCAAGGATTCCGAAGAAAGGGCTGGAAAAAAATTTCCCCCGAATTAAAATAACCCAAATTTTATATTGGGCCGGGGTTTAGGGGGGGCATTGAACAAGGGGTTTAATTCCCATTGCCCCAAAAGGAGTCAGGGAAGGGAAAATTTTTTTTTTCCCCAAAAAAGAGGTCAATTGGGTCCTACCTGATGGGGGGGTTTTTTTCCTTCCTCTGGGGTCAACACTTTAACAATTTGCAACACTTTAATAAATGGGGTGAAAGGGTGGACCGGTTTTGTTTTTTTTTGGCCCCGACAAACTATGTAACAAAGTTAAAAAATGTTAAAATATATAAACCCAAAAAAAGGGTGCTATAATAAAAAGTAGGGAAAAGCCGAAGGGAAAAAAGTTTCCCCTTTTCCTATTTTTAAACCCCATCAATACAGGGGGGCCTATCGCCCCGAAAAGGGCTGTCCCACCCCATCAGTGGCTAACCCTATTTAAATTAAATAGAACACCAAAAAACAGCCCCACTGCCCAAATTTAAAAGCCCAAAAGGGCCCCCAAATATTGGGAAACAAGCCTGGAAAAACAATTATGTCCCGCAAAAAAACATACGAAAATACATTATGCCTAAATCCCTGTTTAAGGAATACCTTTCAAACATATATGCAGAAGAAATATATCTGAAAATGTAATAAATACAATGATAAAACTATTCCTACTGTCCTTTTGCATCAAAAATTCCGATGCGTTTCCCCCCCCCAACATTCACGGAGGGTTCATCAGGGGATGACTCGGGACTAGCCCCTGGTGTGGGGTCAGGTTCCAGCACTGGTGCAGCTGATATTCAGTCATTTACATTCAGCTATCATCTATTGTCTTTGTTCCTTTCAAGCAGCACCTGTCTAGGTCATCTGTTTATACCACAATTAACCTCCTGTTGCCCTCTGCAGCCTAAAGTCCTTTTGAGAGAGTGTACTGATTAGAATTTATATTCAAAATTACATTAATCCAACAGACATATATTGCAAAGCGACTTTTTTTGCAAGATCAACATAAAAAGCAGCAATCCTTGTAGTGAGACGACCCCTTTAACCCCTTACCGACATTTGCCGTACTCATACGGCAATGTTGGGTAGGGTTTCCCGCAAATTGACGTATAAGTACGTCATGGCGATCTTGCGCGCTCACAGGCAGAGCGCGCAAGATCGCGGCATGGAACCAGCGGTATATTACCGCTGGCATCAGGCCGCATCCCCCAGAGCCGGAGTGAGCTCCGGCCGCGGGGGATTAACCCCCCGAGGTCGCGACATCGCAGCTGGGGGCGGCAGGAGTGAGCTCCTGCTGCCCTCCGATCCCGGCGCAGTACCGGCGCTGAGCGCCGTTACTGGTCTCTTACCAGACATGCATTGTGGGCAGCGTGACTGACAGTTGCCATGGAGACCAGCATACAGCTATATTCTGTATGCTGATCTCCTAGTGCATGAACGATCTGACGTTAATGCAATTCCCCCCTGGGGAAAAGTGTAAAAAGTGTGAAAAAGTTAAAAAAAAAGTGTAAAAAAGTAAAACACAAACACAAAAAATAAAATAAAAACACGTACATCGCCCTTTTCCCCTTTACAAACGCCAATCGCCCCAGAAAAGATCAAAAATAAATAAAGTACCCATATTTGGTATCGCCGCGTGCGTAGCGACCCACCCTATAAATCTGTCATGTTAATTAACCCGTATGGTGAACGCCGTAAAAAAAAAAAAAAAAAAAACAGTCACAGAATTGCGATTTTTGTTCATCCCGCAGCACATAAAATGGAGTAAAAAGTCATCAAAAACTCATATCAACATCAAAGTGATGCCAATTAAAACGTCAGTTCATCCCGCAAAAAAAAGTCCTTACACAGCTCTGTATACGGAAAAATTAAAAAGTTCTGGCTATTAGAAGATAGTGATGCATAAATATTGTTTTACACAATAAAAACACTTTTAAAAAAAATAAAATTGTGCTTTCATATAAAAAAAACTACATAAATTGGGTATCACCGTAATCGTCTCAACCCACAGAGTAAAACTAACTTGTCACGGATACTGCACGGTGAACGCTATTAAAAATAAAAATAAAAAACACTGCTAGGATTGCAGTATTTTCTTCACCCTGCCTTCCAAAAAACGGATTTAAAAGCGATCATAAAGTCTTGTCCCCCCAAAAATGTTTCCAATAAAAACGTTAACTCATCCCGCAAAAAAAAAGTCCCTATACAGCTCCGTAAACAGAAAAATAAAAAAAGTTATGGCTCTCAGACCATGGCGATGCAAAAACGTGTTTTCCTTTTCAAATAAAAGTGTTTTTATTGTGTAAAAGCAGTAAAACATAAAAAAAATACAAATGTGGTATCGCTGTAATCGTATCAACCTGCTGAGTAAAACTAGCATGTCATATCTAAGGCAGAGTGATCGCTGTAAAAAATAAAAAACACTACCAGGATTGCTGTATTTTGTACAAAATGCCTCACAAAAACCTTAATAAAAAGTGATCAAAGCATCATATGCCCCCCATAATGGTACTAATAAAAACATCAACTCATCTCGCAAAAAACAAGCCCACAAGCAGCTCCATATGCAAAAAATTAAGAAAGCTATGGCTGTCAGAATAGGACAACATAAAAAACGCAACTTTTTATAAAACTCGCTTCTATTGTGTAAAAGTAATAAAACATAAAAAATTATATAGGACTTCCGGGGGCGGGACGCACAATGGCGGCCGCGTTTTAGAGAAGCTCCGCAGTGTTCACTAAGAAATCCGGCTCCATCGGTGGCCAGGAAGACCTCAACCCCACAAAAAGCTCACAAGACAAGAGCCGTCATAGTGACCATCCAGAGGAGCTTCATATAACCCTCCCCGGGAGCGCAGAGGTCGAGTAAGGCCTCCCCAAACCCCCCCCCCCCCCCGCCCTCGCAGTGTCGGCGACAGTCTGCGGTGCCCAGAGACTGAGGGCCGCAGCCTTGCAACAGCTGACACCAGACCTGGGTCGGAAGAAGGAGGCGGCACTGATCTGCACGGAGCGGCGGGCCTGGCGAGCACGGACCCCGCGGCGACACGGCCCGGACGCACCGGCACGGCGAGAGACCCCCATGTGACACCAGCAGGCGGAAGGCTGTGACGGAGATCGGGGGTGAGCAGCGGAGTTACCGGGCGCCAAGAACAGCCGCAGCCCCGACGGAACAGAGACCGGCCGTGCGATCCTGGGACCGCACCTCCCAGACGGAAGACAGAGCGCGGCTGCAGACAGCGGGCCAGCGGCAGAGAGTGGCCGGGAAACAAACGAGCTGAGACTGCTCAGGAGGGGGAAGGGCGCCACCGTGTAACGGGACTGTACGGCCGGGTGCTCAAAAGCAGTGACGGGGCCCCGGCCAGGCCTGTGACTAGGGCGGGAGAAGCTCACCACTCTGGCTGATAGCCATAGCCATCTTGACACTCACAAGGGCACAAGGACTGTAGGGGACAGCCTGTGGCAGGCGCGCCTAGGCAGATCCCTCATAGGACGCTGAGCAAAGATGCTGTCTGGAGCCTGTCAGCAGGGACACCTCTCACCTTCACGGGTGCTGGGAGGTTGCCCCCTCTTCTCCACGCCGTATTGCAGGTTTCATGTCCTGCACTGACACACGGGAACACACGGACACACTGTCGGT
Organism: Phyllomedusa bahiana; assembly: GCA_025379985.1. NCBI lineage: Eukaryota > Metazoa > Chordata > Amphibia > Anura > Hylidae > Phyllomedusa > Phyllomedusa bahiana. The sequence goes on from JAODAL010058293.1 coordinate 9,859, forward strand.
GCTGTCACGCATAAACTAACGGCCCAACTAGCCCAGCATAAGAGCTTTGAAGGGGCTGTTTAGGCAGGGTGGCCGCTCCCCCCTGACAGCCAGAGATTTTCACCCAAGTGTGCTGAATTGGATCACCAGCGACATCTAGTGGCCACAGAACATAGTGCAAGCCAGACACATCCACAAGTCTTACCAAGTCCACTTACAGCAATGTAAAAGCACAGAAATGAGGGGGAGACATCTTCTCACACCCTAACAATCTAGTCTCTGGCTAACGACAAGCCCATGCCTTTTTGATGCATCCAACAAAGGTCCCTCAATAAGAACTCACGGAGACGCACTCCTCCACACCGAACGCTTCTAATTCTACACCAAAAAGTATGGACAGATTTGTTCAACTGTCAAAGTCTAATAGACGCACACGTTCAAATTCCACTTCAACAAACCAAAACTCGACTACGTCCTCTCCGAAGTCCACCTCACGAGCATCGGATCTGTCCAAGACACAGGCGAAAGGCTCCTCCACAATGGCGCAACCAGCATCACCAGCCCATCAAGCCGGTCCAACACCCGCTCCAGCCTCTCCAACGGTGACCCTCCCCTCCCCAATCGCTTCTGAAAATGCATTATCGCTGGCGCAGGAAGTGTCAAAGCTAATCTTGCCGGCCATTGATAAAATTGATAAAAGGATTGATATTATACAAGCTTCCATCAATGCGGCACTGGCGCAAATGACCAGCAATTCGCAGAAAATTGTAGATCTAGAGACCCGAGCAGTGTCCATCGAGGAGGATGTCACGCGTCTGGAAGGGATCTCAACTACTAACCAGTCCCTGCTGGAAACCCTACAAAACAAATTGGACGACCTAGAAAACCGGGACAGACGTAACAACCTTCGTTTTATAGGCATACCGGAGGCGGTTCCGGTAGCTGCCTTGGCAACATACCTAGTCAATGACTTGGCTACGGCTCTCGGTCTGGACACTCCAAAGGACCCACTTCTGATTGAAAGAGTACATCGAATGGGTGTAGTTCGAGATCAGGGGGGAAGACCCCGCCCGGTAATTGCCAAATTGCAACACTGGACCATCAAGGAACAATTCCTTACAGCCTACAGGCAAAAGGGGGAGCTCCGTGTAGGAAATGAGAGGGTCCTAGTGTTTCAGGACTTTTCTATACACGTCATGCAAAAGAGAACGGCTTTTCAACCAGTATGCAGACACCTACACGAGTCGGGAGTGCTTTTTCAGCTACTCTATACAGCAAAATTGAGGGTGGTGGAGAACGGTCAGGTTGCAATCTACGAAAAACCGGAGGAAGCCTCGAGAAGGTGCTCCAGATTAATAATGGAAGAGTGCACAGAAAGGGACCACAGCTCTCTACAGGGGCTAATTCTGAGGGGGGTGGGACAGGAGAGGGAAGTAAGATGCTTAAGAATGTTTAATACTATGTAAGGTGTTGCATTGTTCCTCCTCTGTCTGATTCTCTGCTTCTGATTCGCGGTTAGAATACCAGAGTGCAGTATCCTTTTAGTCAAAAATTGGGGGTGTGAGACTGGCACCCCGAAGTTCCTAATGTCTCTGCCTCAGCGCATGGTGGAGGCTGTTACTAAGCCCCGCCTGAAACGAAAGTTTTCACTGTTCATTCAGTTATGGTTTAGGTTTCTGTTTTTGTGTACTGACATTAACCCCAGACAGGAAAAGTTGTCCACACATTACTCTGACTGGTTACAGATAATTGGAATGGAACCTCCACTTTGCCCACACTTCAATCTCAGGGGCGCTCGCTGGGACGCCTCCTGCGATCGTCTCAATGATAAAAAACAGATTTTGGTCATACCCGCACAAGGTATAGGATGAGTAACCCAACTGAGCGGCAAGGGGGGGACTGTCCTGACCCTAAGTTAAACCTCCTGTCCTGGAATGTGACAGGCTTAAACATCCCTGAAAAACGAAGAAAGGTTCTCAGACATATAAAACGCCTAAAGGCTGATATTATATTTCTACAGGAGACGCACTGGAAAGCTGAGCACTTTATACCTCTGAGGGCCGCTTGGATAGACCCGCAAATTTTGGCTAATTTCGAATCCAGATCTAGAGGTGTAGCTATATATTTTAGAAAAGGCATAGTGCAGTCGGTGGAAGAGTGCATTGCTGACCCTGACGGCCGATACCTATATGCTCGGGTGAAAATTGCAAATGTCGTATACACCTTCTTCAACGTCTATGCCCCTAGCAATGGCAATAGTACCTTTCTCTCGGAGATTACTAACTTCCTAATAACGAGACCACACCCGAATCTCCTGATAATGGGAGACTTCAATGTGGTGCCTGATGCGAGGTTGGACAGATCAAGCGGTCGGGAGGGGACGGTGTCCTCTGCGTTGGGGGAGATGTGCAGCAGAGTGAATGTTTTTGATTACTGGAGGGCCGTCAATCCAAGGGCAAGGGAGTACACGTTCTACTCTGCGGTACATGAATCTTTTTCGCGGAATGACCTTGCGTTACCCTCCACCTCACTATATAACGCAGTTTCTGACGCGCGCATGTTCCCGATCACGATCTCGGACCATGCTCCCATAATGATGTCCCTCCACAATAGATCATACCTCCCGGAGTCGCCTGGCTGGAGATTCCCGAGTTATCTCTCACAGTCAGATAATTTTCAAGAGTTTCTTCAGATCCATTGGACACAGTTCATAAAAGATAATGAACTCCATGTGGAGAATGCCCCTGTTCTATGGCTTACCGCTAAGGCGGTGATGTGAGGCCACATCATTAGCTATATTAGCAACAGATGCAAGATTCAAAACAAGAAATTCCAAGACTTACACATGGCCCTTAATCAGTCTCAAGAGGAATACTCGAGACATCCCACGGATGACAACAAAGCTAAATTCCTGGACGCACAAACTCTCTTACACACATTCCTGCAGGGGGAAGCTAAAACGCACATATCGCATCCAAAGAATAAATATTATAGATGGGGGAACAGAATGGGGAAGCTTCTTGCCAACACCACCAAACCATGGCAGACTAGGCCCCCGATAGCAGCCATTAAATCTCCATCCTCAGGAAATCTTCTTACACATCCCTCAGAAATCGAACAAGCGTTCGTAGAGTATTATGAATCTTTATATAGGGCTGCCCCTTATGACAGTCAAAAAGTCAACTCCTTCCTGGACTCTCTGGACATGCCGGGTGTCACAGCCGAGCAACGTAGGCTCTTAGAATCTGAGGTAACGGAGGATGATGTGAGGGAGGTCATCGGAGGACTCGCAAACAATAAATCGCCAGGCCCAGATGGCTTCTCGGCAGAGTTCTTCAAAATCTTAAACATTGAGCGTCCCTCATCTTACCAGGCTCTATAATGATATATACATCAACTCTGCCGTGGTGGATTCCTTCTGTGATGCAAGGACTATCTTATTATTGAAACCGCAGAAGGACCCCACCATGCTGGCTTCTTACAGACCTATATCCCTGCTCAACCAGGATTATAAAATCTTAGCAAAAATTTTAGCAAGTAGGATGCAAACTTTCTTACCCCACATCATTCATCCCTCCCAGAATGGCTTTGTTGCCCACCGACATTCCACACAAAATATTAGAACGGCGATAGCGGCAATAACGAGGGCGAGGCTAGATGACCACCCCACTGCCATGCTCCTAAGTCTGGATGCAGAGAAGGCATTCGACAGGGTGTCAGGGCCTTATTTAGATGCCACCTTGTCGAAGAGGGGCTTTGGAAACAGATTTGTGGCCTTTATCGACCATCTCCAATCCAACTCTGTCACCTCCCTGATCCTTAACGGCCATGTGTCACAGTCGATAGATATGTTCAGAGGCACTAAACAGGGAGGTCCCCGGTCACCCCTGCACTACAACCTGTCCATCGACCCCCTTCTCTTTCACATCACCCAGTCGTCTATTTATAAAGGAATCAGCTTTGCACAGCGTGAGGTTAAGGTCTCAGCATATGCTGACGATCTTCATCTAATGCTGACAGATCCAAAACACAACTTGAATAAGGCTCTGGCTGCCCTGCACGAACAGGGGTCCAGGTCAGGGCATCACATCACTGTGGATAAAAGTGAGGGGATGTTCCCCAAGGGACCGGCGACGCCCATGTGGTCCAGCACGTACTCAATAAGATGGTGCACGTCAGCAATGAAGTACCTAGGGGTTTGGCTAACAAGGTCACCAGACTGTCTACAGAAAAAAAACCTGGGCTGGTATATGGAAAGACTCCCGGTCACGCTAAAAAAGCTGGTCTAAAATTCCTCTATCATTTATGGGGCGCTGCAACCTCATCAAAATGGTGGAGTTTCCACGACTATTATACATTCTGCAAATGCTTCCCGTGTATCTCAGACCTAAAGATGAGAACTATATAAACATGCTGTACTGGCGATTTATATGGGAAAACTAAAGAGCCAGGATCCCTTTACATATCCTCCAACAGCATAAGCTGAATGGCGGCGTGGGTTTCCCAAATGTGCGACTATATAACTTGGCATCCGTGGGGCGCTTCATTGCTGACTGGGCCCAATCCACCAACAGATTTACTGATAGTGCTTTGGACCAGTGGTTTGTACCGGACGTCTCCCTGCTAAATTTCTTACATCTGCCCCATAGCAAACTCCCAGTGCAAGCGATGGAGAACGTTTTGTTGATGCCTGTGTGGTGGACATGGCAGAAGATTTGTCATATTAAAGGCCTAAACCCAGAATACTCACCGTTCTTATCATTAATGCAAAATATAGATTTTCAACATGGGAGGCCACATCACATATTTAGAGATTGGCACGCCGCGGGCGTACACCAGATACGACATTTTGTACATCCCGATACAAAACTACCCTTTACCTTCTCTGAGTTACAAGGGACTTTTCCCACGCTTGGTATTCCGTTCTTTAACTATCTACAGGCAACTAGTTATGTCAGAAAAATAACGAGATGCTTGGCTCCTGGGGACTGGGATACAACTCTCGCCCGAATCCTTTTATACCCGCACACGAGACACGCACACTTGTCCAGTATTAATAACTTTTTAGTTAGCAAAGTAGACTATGAGGGTATGACACGGGGGCTGGCGAGCTGGCAGAGAAGGGACAATATACTGACACCACACCTGATTTTGGAAGCATTGGCTGATACCCATAAGTACTTTTTAGTCGCTACCTAGAAATATTCCTCAAAATAAGTCATAACTCATACCTCACGCCTATACGAGGGCATCGGATGGGGAGATTTTCTACTGATCAATGTTTCAGATGTGCGGAGGCTGGCGCAGACTTATATCACTGTCTGTGGGGCTGTCATATATTGAAACCTTTCTGGGAACAGGTTACGTATTTTATACGGCAGTATCTGGTAGGAACATTTACCTTAGAGGCCTCGTGGGCATTGTTTGAGCTCCCGTGCGAGGCGGAACACGGATACTCCCGGCAGGAGAAACGCCTGCTCCACTTAGTAGGGGCTGCAGCATGCAAAACAATCTTACAAGTCTTGCTTCTACCTGCGGGCCCGACTTTTGAGATGTTCGAGGGAAAGCTGAGGTTTTTAATGTACATGGATTGGCTTGAGACGACTTTACATAAGGAGGCTAGGGTTAAAAACTTCTTCAGGTTATGGGAAGGTTATATAGCCACGCTTCCGGTATCGCTCAGAAGAAAACTACACTCTTGCTTTGGCACAACAACGTGGTATATGGGACAGCAGCTGGCGGGCACGGAGCCTATCACTATTTAGCACAAGGTACAACATAAGGCGGTAGTCAGGTAATTGGAAGGAGAGCAGGCGAGGTGGAGAAAAAACTTTCTCTCCGCGCCAATCATCTTGCAAGCCTGGAAAACACAAGAGGAGGCCCCCCTACTTGTTACCTTATACTGGGGCAGAAGTGGAGGATTCCTAGCTAGGACACTGGTTCGCAAACGAACATTAGCTGAGGACTGAAAGGGGTGTTACACTGTTCAGTACACAATATTTTCATTAGAGTAAAGCAAGATTCTGCTAGCCACATGTTAAGTCTCGAATGTTATGAAGATTTTACAACAGATGTCATGTAATGTGAGAAAACATAGAAAATGTTTGTTCAATGTCGAACACAATGTTATATACTTAATTAAGTCATGCTGCTGTGAATATTGTAAATTTATTGCCTTCTAGTTTCTGGATATAATGATGTTCAGACATTGGTTTTCAATAAAAACAGTTAAAAAAAAAAAAAAGATATAAAATTTATATCATTGTAATAGTACCGACCCCCATAGTAAAGTTATCCCGTCATTTATCCCGTATGGCGAATACTGTAAAAATGAAACCCAAAAACAATGGCGGAACTGCGTTTCCCCCCTCCATTTCCAAGGCCCAATGCTAAAAGAAAAACTACGGAACACCTGTGCGCCCAAAATGCAAAATACACCCTTAGATGAGATCCCTGAGGGGTGTTGAATCCAAAATGGGGAAACTTCTGGAAGGTTTCACCTGTTCTAGTACTTTGGGGGCTTTGCAGATGCGAAATGGCCCCACCAATATCTGTGCTCCAAAAGCCAAGTAGCGCTCCCTCCCTTGTACCCCCTGCCATGCGCCCAAACAGCAGTTTACACCCACATCTAGGGTATTGCCGAACTTGGAAGAAATTGTGTAACACAATTTTGGGGCTTTATTTCCAAGATTCCTTGCAAAAATTAAACATTTTCAGCTAAAATTGCAGATTATTGGAAAAAATATATATATTTTTATTTTCAGAGCCGAACGCTAAAAAAATTTGTGAAACACCTGTGGGGCCGATATACTCACTACACCTCTGGATATATTCCTTAAGGGGTGTAGTTTCCAATATGGAGTCTTTTTAGGAGTATTTATTAAGTTTTGGAACCTTAGGGTGTCCGCAAACCTGAAATGGCCCCTAAAAAAAATCATAATGAAAATGAGGCCCCAGAGTCCAGTTGGTGCTCCTCCTATTCTGGGGCTTGTGGTTGAGCCAAATAATGCACTAGGGCCACATATGGGATATCTCTGAAAACGGCAGAATCTGGGAAATCAATATTAATTAGCGTTTCCCTGATCACATTTACCGTATTCTTGTCAATAATGTATAAAAATTTTAAATCTGCAAAAAAAAGCGAAATTTTGAAATTTCACTTCCACTTTGCTTTAATTCCTGTGAAACACCTAATGGGTTAATAAACTTCCTAATGCGGTTTTGAATACTTTAAGGGGTGTAGTTTCTTAGATGAGGTCATTTATGGGGGTATCTAACATACAGGTCAATCAAAGTCACGTTAGAACTGGACTGGTTCCTAAAAAATGTATATTGCAAATTTTCTGAAAATTTGAAAATTACTATTAAATTTCTAAGCCTCCTAATGTCGTAAAAAAAAAAAAAGACATTTAAAAAAATGATGCCAAACTACAGAAGACATATGGTACATGCTAGCTAAAAAATATTTTGAGTGGAATAACCATCTGGCATAAATGCAGAAATTTATGAAGTTTGAAATTGGTACATAATTCATGATATTTTGATATTTTTCACAAATAAACAAGCATTTTTTGGACCAAAATTTCTTACTATCTTAAAGCACAATGTGTCACGAGCAATCAATCTCTGAATCACATGGAAGGTAAAAGTGTGAAAAAGCTATTCTCACATAAAGTGACACATGACAGATTTAAAAAAATAGGGCTCTGTCAGAGAGGCCAAAACTGGCTCCGGCGGTAAGGGGTTAAGTGCTGACTTTTTACAACAATTTATGTAAACCGCCATGCTAATAAACAATATGTGTGAGATGCAGAAGAATAGGTCATTTCAGCTGAATAATGAATGTCTCTGACGGCTGGTTGAGAATAACAAACACTTTCTTTGAAGACTATAAAATTATTCAAATCTGTCAACCCTGTTTTACTTCCCAACTTCATGGCAAAGGCCACAGAAAAAAAAAAGAAAAACAATGAAGGATTTTTTTTCTGATCCTCCCACCCAATAAATAATTTGATATACAGGCAGTCCCCGGTTATGAACGGGATAGGGCCTGTAGGTTTGTTCTTAAGTTGAATTTGTATGTAAGTCGGAACAGGTATATTTATTAAATGTAACTCAAGCGCAAAAGTTTTTTTTTGTTTTGGATAGTGCAGGGAAGGGTTTTTACATTTGTTTTGCTGTCTGTGCCCCTGTTAAGAAGATTTTCACCTCATGTGCTGCTGTGGCATGCTGGAACTTGTTGTTCCATAGCTACTACCTGCTGTGGAACATGGAACTACAAGTGCCAGCACACCCCATAAGTCTCTGTTTGTAACTAGGGAACAGATGTGAGTCAGAACGGTGTAAGCCGGGGACTGCCTGTATTTACAGTATTTAGGGGTATATATTACCCAAGATTCACCCAAAGTGAGGAGCTGCAGTGAGGAGCTGCTGAGGACATAGGTCTGTAGCTATAGTGACCAGCAGTGGCAACCTATCAGGAGAGATCAAACAGGTCTGTAGCTATAGCGACCAGCACTGGCAGCCTATCAGGAGAGATCAAACAGGTCTGTAGCTATAGTGTTTAATTTGATGCTTTGGTATAGCTAAATACACAGTTCTCATCAAGAACCTGTATATTATTTTTATTAATAACTTCATTAAAAGTCATAAAGTGACTATTTGTACAGATGAAACATTTCTTATATTAAAAGATCACCTGAGTCCTTTGTAGCCGCTTTATTTCCCCGCTTTCTCCAGATCGCATAAACATGCATAAATCAGAAGCCCTCTTCTCAGAGCGTCTACAACCCCTCCCCTCTCTGTTGCCGCTATGTCTCGTGACGTTTCGAGGGCCGACACGCCCCCTTTGTCAAGCACAGAGGTAACTACAAAGAGCCTTTCTTTTATATCGTTAATGTCACTATCAATGAACATAATTTAAACAATATTAAAACAATATACCTGGTCTTTATATTCCAATTATATTTTAACACTATGTAGCGATTTATTTTTAGTATTTTTATCTGCCAGGAATAGACATAGTTACTTCTCATAGCGGAATGATTGCATAGATCTAATGGAAAGCATCAGGCCTACACATTCCAGTGGCATTCTTCATTCATGCCATTAGGTGTCAGTGTTTCCATCTTGTGTATCCAAAATACTTCTCTGGGAAAGCCGCCGTTTTAAAGTGCATATATCATTTGCTTCCACACTTTCTAGGATGCACCATTTAAGATCACACACATTATGCTTGTGATCGTGAAAATGCCGCGCTACTGAAGATTCACCATATTTTTTTTGCTGGTTTGCTCTAATTCTTTATTGCCTGGTTTTTCCATTTTTGTTCTGTACAATCTGATCTGTGATCTATGCTCATTATCCTTATCCGCACTGGTCTGGTGGTCTGTCCAATATATGCTTTCCCACATGGGCATTTAAGCACATATATTGCATTTTGAGTGTTACAAGTAAAAAAAAAAACCCTTATCTCAACCGGGTGTCCTTTCCTGGGATGCGCAATTTTGTCACCTTTTATTATTGAGCTACAATTTTGACACGCTAAACATCCGAATGTTCCTTTCCTTTGTGATTTTATTTTCTGCTGTTTGTTTATTCTCTTTTGCATATCTGAGCGTATTAGCATATCTCCTACACTCTTTGCTTTTTGATACACAAATTTTGGGGGTTCTCGAAATAAATGACCACACTTGGGATCTTCTTGCAATATGTACCATGATTTTAATATACTTTTTCTAATTAGATGTGCGTGATGATCGTACCTTGAGAAGAAACCTATCCTCTGATCTTTTGATTTATTCTTCGTTTTTCGTGCTTTTGCTCTAGTTATCTGACCCACTTCACAAGCAGATCTTACTAGTTCCAATGTATCATAACCCCTCTCACTGAATTTTTGGATTAATTTCTGCTTGGTTTTATTATAATCCTCATCAGATGTACAGATACGCCTTATTCTTAAGAATTGACCTTTTGGAATGCCATCCAACACCTTTGGCGCATGTTGGCTGGAGGCATGTAAGAGGTTGTTTTTCTCAAGTTCTTTTGTATAGAGGGTGGTTTTTAATTTGCCGTTTTCAATTACAATTTTTACATCCAAATAATTTATGGAGTTTTGATCAATGGTACTAGTAAATTTTATTAGCGGATGTACCCTATTGATGTAATCTACAAACATATTTAGTTCCTCTAATGTTCCGGTCCAAAATAGCACTATATCGTCCACAAACCTTAGCCATACTTTAATATATTTTTTCCATATACTGTCAGTGATATATTTATTCTCCAAATCCTCCATAAAGATGTTCGCTAAGCTTGGTGCAACTGGCGACCCCATAGAGGCCCCTTGCTTCTGGAGGTAGAATTCTGACCCAAATCTAAAATAATTCTTTGTTAATATAAATATAAATTCCAAAAGGTGGACAAAAAAGGAGATATGCTTTTTGATCTTTGGATTTTAAACAATTTCCCTTTTTTTTGCGCTTTCCCTTCCCTCTATGGATTTTGGGTAAATAAGTTCGTACATCTAGTGTACACATATAGGTAACATCATGAATCTCCAATTGTTCTATTCTGGTTAATAAGTCATTGGTGTCTTTTAGGCATCTTGGAAGGTTTTTAATTATCGGTTGTAGAAAACTATCAACGTACACGGCCAATAAATATAATGTAGAGGACGCCCCAGACAGTGGGTCTTTCCGGGTTTGGTTTTTTTTAGATTTGTATGCATTTTCGGGACCATATACATAATTGGTGTTCTTGGAGCATCGATTTTTAACATTTTGTAAATTTTTTCATCAATGAGCCAGTTCAATTTGTTTAAATATTCATCACATTCGGTCCTTTTCTATTTTTTTTATATCCCTTAATCAATTCAGTTGCCCCCATAGCTTCTTCTATATATTTTGTACGATCCATTATTACCGTTCCCCCTCCCTTACCCGCTTTTTTGATTATCACATTTTCATATTGACTCAATTCTTTAAGGGCCACTCTCTCTTTTTTTGAGATGTTACTTTTATTCTGTTTACATTTTCCCAATTCTTTTCTACTCTTTTAACCAAACATTTAAATTTTTCTAGAGGGGGACTGCTAATTTTTTCGGGGTCAAAATTTGCTTTTTAATCAATTTTTTTAATTATAAAATACGTATTCATTTTCACCAATGAAAAATTTTTAACCTTTAAATTTTTGCGACAAAATTTGTAGAAATCGACTTGAAAATCAAATATAGACAAGAATTGTGACGGTACAAAATTTAATCCTTTATTAATAATGTCTTGTTGTTCCTTGGTCAATGTTTTAGCTGAGATGTTAATTGTCAAATCTTCCATTTTTCCTATTTCCTTTATGCAGTTTTCTTGTTCCTTAGGCTATGTTCACACAGCTTATTCTGGGACATATTTCAGCCCGAAATTTCGCGCCATCTAAAAAAAAAAAAAAAAAAACACAACCCCCCCCCACAAACCCCCAAAAAAAAACTTTGGGGTATACCGCCGCTATAATAAAATCTATGGGCCGGCGAGGTGCTGGGGCCCCCCGCTCCCCCTCCCCCCCCCCCCCACCACCCCCCCACAGGCTAATTGCGGGGGATAGTTTTATTCCTTCGTCCCTCTTCGAAATCTCCCCCCTTGTTGTATTGTATGCATTTTCCTTTAAAAAAGGCTGCTTCTTATTACCCTTTCCACCTTTTCTTGTGCTCCTAGAATTTGAATCAGTAGAGGTGATATCAGCAAAGTTTTTATTGCTTCTTCTGTATCTTTGAATACCAACTCTTTCTTTTGACCATGTATAGACTCTGTCAAGTAGGTAATCACGTGTGTCTCTTTCATATTTCTTTAATTTAATTGCCATGATTTGTTCTCTCAATTTTTCTATATTTTTCTTTATTTCCTCCAGTATTTGTTCATATGTACAGTATCTTTCATGTTTCTTTTCAGTCAATTCTGTTTTTTAATTTTAAAAATTTCCCGTCATTTATGGGGCCCGTTGAAGATGTGTATTTTGGCAACATAGGTCTAAAGAGTAGCGATTACTATGTTTAGTGATTTTTTTTTCGACAAAAAAATTGTGGGGAAAAGTTTTTTTTGGTGATCGAAATTTTTTAGATCATCATAATTTAAGGGGAAAATCTGTGCATCATCTATTAAGATCCCCATTTTTTGGGGCTTCCTGTCATTTTGGCGGCCAGCAAAAACAGATTAAGAATAGAGCGGGGGAGTGTGGTCGACGTCAGACTGGGATGTGTATGGTTTCGTTGGCTGGGAAAAAAAAATGACCTCGTTTTTAAAAAAACGCCCCCCCCTGTTCAGCCCTTTGTTTTTCAGGGGCTCAT
>JAODAL010058294.1:0-22171 GCA_025379985.1 Phyllomedusa bahiana
TAAAATATTTTGAGTGGAATAATATCTGTCTTACAGCAGAAATTTAGAAATTTAAAATGGTAAATTTTTCAAATTTTTCACGATTTTTTTTATATTTTTCACAAATAAACAAGCATTTTTTTGGACCAAAATTTCTTACTATCTTAAAGCACAATGTGCCACGAGAAAACAGTCTCTGACTCACATGGATAGGTTGAAGTGTCAAAAAGTTATTCTCACATAAAGTGACACATGACAGATTTAAAAATGGGGCTCTGTCAGAGAGGCCAAAACTGGCTCTGGCGGTAAGGGGTTAAAACAATGATGCCCAGTTATATGGCTGCCATAAACCGCAGCCCCTGGGAAAACGCTTCTAAGGCAATTTTGAAAAGGCATTTTTTTTCTTATAAGATATATTATGTTTCATTTTCATATGTACTATTGATTTATACCATTCCTGCTGACAGTGCCATTTTAATACTGGCATACAGTAGACAGCCTGCCACAATACACCATACCATGGCATGTCTCTAACTTTTCATGGAGAACATATAAGTCCTTTCTTATTGACCCTAATGCAATTTGTGAGAAAAAAACTAGTGGCATTCCGTATTACGGTAGTACGTTGCTTTACAAAGCCACTATCTAGTGGCACATCCATAATACAAACAGGATGTGCCACCATACAGAGTCAATGGCAATCTCACTGTGCACAGATCCTTACTCCAATATTAAATAGTATACAGATATAGATGACTTTGTTTCCCAAAGGTTTATGCTGTCTATAAACACTATTGACAAATCTAATGTATACAGCAACAGTTTAAAATTAGTATTTTTTTCACCAAGTTACCAAATTCCCCTTTTAATCCTCAGATGCTATCCCATACAAAACCTCTGTTATCAGGGGCATAACTAGAGTTCATAGGACCCCAAAGCAAAAGAAGATGAGCCCCACCACAAAATGATAGGAAACAACAGTGTAAGTAGCATAGATTAAAGGGGTTGTCTCACTAAAACGATTGCCTCTTTTTTATGTTAAAGATCTTGCAAAAACAAGTCACTTTGCAATTTATGTCCATTAGCAGTGTCCTACCTATTCCTAGATATCCCCTCTTGTACGGGCGGCATCAGCTCCTCAGGTCACTACAGCTACAGACCTGTTTGATCTATGCTGATAGGCTGCCAGCACTGGTTGCTACAGTTACAGTCCTGACTTCTACTGCAGTCTAGTAGAAACTAGTAAACACGCCCCTGAATTCAAAGTGAAACCAAGAAAGCAGGACTGAGGTGAAATGAATCAAGGTAGTGAGACACCCCCTTTAAGGTTGTGTTGCGGGTCAGGTTAATGGTATTTGTGCCGTACACATGGACGCGAGGGTGACGGCTTTTCTCTGCGATGAGCGGAGAAAAGCCCTCCCCCTTCACATTGACATGCACATATTCCGTCTGAAAACCGGATGGAAGAATGTGCATGATCAACGTGTTTCGGGCGGCCTGTGGGCAGAAAAACGCCAGGCGGAAAACCCGTGCAGTGGGGACTACTGCACGGGTTTTCCATAGGAGCTCATTGTGCTCATTTTCGGACAGTTTTTCAGGCGGTCTGCAAAACCGCAAACCGCCTGAAAAACCAGCCAAAAGAACGTTCAGTGGGGACATGCCCTAAGGCTAGGGCCACACAGCATAGGACAAAATTGTCCTATGTAGGACACTGTTTTTGACACTGATTTGTGCAAAAAACCACAGTCGGTTTTAGTTTTTGACATATAATGGAAGGTTTAGGAACCCGACGGCAAACTGCAGGACTCTGGTGGAATATACAACATGTTGCAAATTCTGCCGGATTTTTAACACTGTGGTATAGACTACAACATAGGTTTTCATTGCTGTCTACGCAGCACAGTGGATTAGGGTTTTTTAACTTACTATTTTCTGACTCTCCTGATCCCTCCTTGCTCCCAGTACAGCCCAACTTCCAGTGCAGACACCTTGTTGCTTAAGGCATTTTTTCATTATCGCTTGACATTAATTTTTTTAGTGGTGTCATCCAGAAGTCAGGTCGCTCTGGGAGTAACGAGGGGACATCGGGCTGGAAGTTAGTTTGCTCTGGGAGAAAAGAGAGATCGATGGTGTCAGAAAATGGTTAGTTAACCCTTAAAGTCCAGGAAAAAATATGGGGGGAAAGTGTTATGACAAGGATTAGGGCTAGAGACAAATTTGGGTTCAGGACATCCTCGACTCCCAAATTAAATTTTTTTTTCATAGGTTTTGTTCAACTAGAAGAGCAGGACTGCAGGATCATAGTGTCAGATGCATGTTGTAACATGGGCATAGCTGGGGGGACAACTTGAGCATTGTGCCATGGAGTCCACTAGTGTGGAGGGTACAATTTTGTTGCACATTGGAGTGGTCTGGCCATGGTTCAGCTTGCAATATGTGAAATTCATATACAGATGTAGGTGGGGCAAAGGTTATGGAGAGCCTTGTAGGTCATGGTTAATAACTTGAACTGAATTTGCTGGGCAATGGGTAGCCAGTGAAGGGACTGGCAGAGGTGAGAGGCAGAGGATGAACAAGGAGAGAGGTGGATCAGATGGGCAGCAGAGTTAAGGATGGGACAGGAGCTAGAGCAGTAGATGAGAGGCTGCAGAAAAGGATGTTGCAGTAGTCTAGATGGGAGGTAGCAAGGGCATGGACTACAATTTTGTTTAGTATTGAAGTTAAGGAATGAGTGGATTAAAAAATATATTTTTTTCAGGTGGAGGTAGCAGGCAGAGGTGAGGGCTTGGATCTGTGGTTTGAAGGATAGGGAGGAGTCAAAAGTTATTCCAAGGCAGAATATACTTGCAGGTAGAGAGATCAGGTAGTGGAGTAGAATGCGATGGTGGAAAGTTGATGAATTACGTTTTCTCCTCATCTAGTTTTAGGATAAAAATGAGGAGGATATGAACGATAGACAGTCTGAGATCCTGGAGAGCAGAGAGATAACATTTAGGCTGGAGATGTAAAGTTATATGGAAGAGGAAAAAGTCATGAATAAGGAGCGTATAGCCCCGAAACGCGTCGGTCCCATGCGATTTTGCTTTGTCTATGTTTGCTAACTTTTAATGGATACATGAAATAAATCTACGGAACTTTTATTTTACTAAAGAAGGTGTTTACGCTGGACTTTTTCCTCTTCCATATGTCTTGGCTTGGACAAGTGCTTTCTGTCCGTCCGGGCGTGAACGACCGTACTTACGATCAGGTGAGCTGACTACCTTATTATCTATTCATTGGAGATGTAAAGTTGGGTGTTGTCAGCATAAAGGTGGTATTGAAAGCCATGTGAAGCTATGAGCTGACCCAGACCAAGAGTGTAGATAGAGTAGAGTAGTGGGCCCAGGACTGACGCCTGAGGGACACCAACAGAGAGCGGGCAGGAGGATGAGGTGGTGCGGGAGTGGCAGACAATGAATGTCCGATCAGTGAGGTTTGAGGAGATCCAGGACAGAGCCGCATCCGTGATGCCGAGGGATGAGGGAATTTGTAGCAGGAGGGAGTGGTCAACAGTAATGAAGGCAGAAGACAAATCTAAGAGGAGAAGCACAAACTACTTTACGTGAGGCTTTAGTTGTTACAAAGTCGTTAGTAACTTTACTTAGGGCAGTTTTAGTAGAGTGGTGGGGTCGAAAACTAGTTTGCAGTGTGTCGAGAAGAGAGTTGGAGGAGAGATGGGAGGACAGGTCAAGATAGATGTGTTGTTCAAGGAGATTAGAGACAACTGGAAGCCGTGAGAAGTACCAAGCCAGCTGCCTGCCACATCAGAAGACATGACTGGTTTAGCTTCAGAAGCTTCAGAATTGATGCAGCAGCTCCCCAGTTTGGTGCACATATATTATAAAATGTATAAGGCTCTGGTCACACCTACGTATGTCCTGGTTGAAATTTATAACAGGAAATACTGTACAGTACTATATGTAAAATATAAAAACCCTTTGCATTACTCCTTATGATACACTTTCTTTTTTTATTTTATCCATTTGATATTTTATGTGTGGGAATGGAGGAGGGGGTGCAAAACTGAATCTTGGAAAAAAAAAGCCTGGATAGATCTCTGGTCTTTAACCATGGAGATACATAGGTCTGCTCAGAAGCAAGTATGATATTTTGTTAAATACTACTTAATGGTGTTGTCTCACTACAAGGATTGCTTTTTATGTTAAAGATCTTGCAAAAACAAGTCACTTTGCAATATGTGTCCATTAACAGTTTCCTACCTATTCCTAGATATATCTCTTGTATGGCTGCATTCAGCGCCGCAGGTGGCTATAGACTACGTACCTGTT
This sequence comes from Phyllomedusa bahiana, assembly GCA_025379985.1. Lineage (NCBI taxonomy): Eukaryota > Metazoa > Chordata > Amphibia > Anura > Hylidae > Phyllomedusa > Phyllomedusa bahiana. The sequence goes on from JAODAL010058294.1 coordinate 4,308, forward strand.
TGATCTATACTGATAGAGGCTGACAGTGCCTGGTTGCTATTGCTACAGACCTGGCTTCTACTTCAGCATAGTAGAAGCACCACTAAACACGCCCTGAATATTTTCAAAATGAAACCAAGAAAACAGGACTGAGGTAAGATGAATCAAAGTAGTGAGACAACCCCTTTAAACCATTTGTTTGAGTTATTATATCAAATTATTTGCAAAAGTATCCATACCCTTTAAAGGTCATGTTTAATACACACAGGCTCATTACCTGCCATCTGTCACTGTGCTTGTTCATCACTCAGATACAACATTTAGGCTGTACTTTAACAGTTCTGTTTCTTGTAGTCGTAAGGAATTTAGATTTAGTCTCTTGGCTAGAATCAAATTGATGCGATTGGAAGAGGACAACCAACTGGAGCAAGATTCAGGCACTGCTTTGTTCCAGTCCAACATCCTGGTTAGATTAGCATATTAAGAGCATCTATTCAATGCATTTTCATATTCACGTACAAGATAATAATATTGTGTACCAAATGTATCATCAGCGGTCACAAAGATTTTCAAACAGTCCAACTTGGATAAATAGAAATGTTACACTACATACAGAAAAGGCATTGCTCAGTCCTCACTAAAAACTATCATTGCACCATGCACTGTACAGTATGCTGCAGAGATGGGAATACAGGGAAATCAAATGGGCAGCAATTGTTCAATTGGCTCTCTCAAAACGGAAGACTTCACCTCCACGTTTGCGTCATGACGCTTCTAAGCCGGTCATATAGGTTTGAAACCAAATGGAAATAAGCGTCTGCACCACTCGCTCTGCTTAGCGGTTGGCTGATCAAAGGAGGGTGCATAATAAAAGTAATTTGAGATTTCAGCTTGACTTTAGCTTGAAGGATTAGGCCAATAATAACAAATGTCTGGGGCAATATTGTGTACTGTGCCAACAAGCAATATGCCAAATAGTATGTAGAGATTTTCCATCTTTTTATGGCATCAAAGGAATGCTGATTAATACTTTGGGATGGCTTTTTAACCCCTTAAGGACCCGGCGTTTTTTTTTTGGTGACACGTTCGTTTTACCTCCTCGCTTTCGACTAGAAAGCCATAACTTTTTTATTTTTTCCACCTACTTAGAACACAGTGAGGGCTTTTATTTGCTGGGACAAGATGGTACTTTCTAACGGTGTATATTCACCTATACTATAGATTATACTGGGATAAACCGCACAACAATTTCCAAGTGGAACCAAAATTGTGAAAAAACGTATTTTACGCCATGTTTCTGGGTGTTTTGATTTTACGGCGTTAATCTTCGGTTTAAAAAAAAAATTAATGTGTTATCTGTATTATACAGGTTGTTTCCGCATCCGGACAATACCAAAACATGTAGGCTTTCCATTATGTTTTGGTCCGTAAAAAAATTCCAAACATTTTCTATTTTTGAAATTTGCGCCACGGAGCCAGCCATTTTGTTATAGCGAACCAAATATCTTTTTTGTACTAACACAATACGGACGTCAGGTGAGGGGGCACTTTTTATCGGGGCCTTGAAGTGTACTTTTTAGCGACTTGCAGTTTTGAGAATTGCATGAGACCTTTTTGGATCCTTTTTATTCCATTTTTTTGAGTGAACAGTAAAATGACCAAAAAATACGCCAATTTTAGGCGTTCTGGATTTTTTTCTTCTACGGTGTTAGCGGTAGCGGGATTAAATGATGTTATATTTTTTAGATCGGACTCTTTCGGAACGGGGGGGTGATACTCAAAATATGTGTAACTTTTTCATTAATTTTAATGATTTTATTTGTTAAAATGGTGGAAAGGGGGGGGGGATTTGAACTTTTAATACTTTTTTTTTGTACTTTAAACACCTTTTTTATTATATTTTTTTTTTTCACTGTAACACTTTAGTTCTTGACCACTAGGTGGGGGCGCGATTGTATAATACAGCCTAAGGCAATGATTAGGGTTTACAAAGTGGCGGTTTCCTCTCTTACTGTTACAGCTGGACAAACCGGCCAGGGTTAGTGACGGGGCCCTTAACAGGGGCCCCTTACCACTGACCCTCTGTGTCGGTCGTCGGACTCGCGCGCAGCATAGGGCTCGATGATGCCGATGACAGTACACGATCGGTGCGGGGCACGATAGGCGTTAATTCATGGGAACGCGCCGGCCATCTTTGCCACGGTTGTATGATGGGTTAAACAGCCCGCAAGCGGGCGGGAGTCCACCCGCAGACGCTGTTACTGCAGTAGGGTCCGTTGGCAGTGCATCCCCCTGCAAAGCCACATCATTAGCGGCCCCACTGGGATGTACACATCCATTGTCCAAGGGTCGTGAAGGGGGTTAAGGAAAAAATCAGAAAGAAGTCATGCACAGCCTTCCGCCACTTGCTATAATTATAAATTTATGACAGCTTCGCATCATAACGGGTCTTCCCGTCTCACCAAGGCATTATTTGGGACAAGCCGCGGATTTGTGCACTGTACTTCGTGTCGGATTTGCGCTGCAGTACTGGCGCCAATTCGTCGCACAGTGGGCCTCCTGTATTACGGTAATAACCAGCTCTCATAGAGAGATTCAGTGGTATTATGCCGTTTCGCTCTTACCGAACGCCTCGGCGACATACGCAGGGCGGGGAGAAAGTCACTGCACATTATCCAGGCGCTATTACGCTCAGTGGTCTAAATGCCGCAAGTCTATGGGGGCAGGAGCGGACGACGCTACACCGCCCCCGACAACCGCCCCATTTTCAAGCCGGGAATAGCGGCGCAATGCCGGCTGGCGCTCAAATAACTTTCCAGCTCGTGAATTAAGACTTTTGTGTGAACCTGGAGTGCTAAAAGTTGATGAGAAATAATATATATCTATACAACGATGGAGCAGGATTGTTAGTACCCTATATATATGTGTGTGTATATATACACATATACACAAAAAGTTAAGGATATTTGACTCTTTATTGAAATTTCTTGATTTTTTTTTTAAACAAACTAAATGAGCTCAGCCCTTACCTTTAGATGCATATGTCCCATGTCTAAATGTTTCAGTACTCAAAGTAAGCCACAACACTGGTGCAGCCCCATTCATACATGTCACCCTTTATGTTCGTCCTGAAATTTCAACAAAATACCATTTTATCAATAACTTATTGTGGAATAGTGTATTTGTCGTACCAGTAGCTCACAAAAATATACCATCCAGCTGAACATTTTTGTATTATATCTTTTCATGGGAATGACAACTATTGATATGACACTTGGATATAAGGTATTAATTGTCAGTGGACTGCTCGTATAAATCTATGTATAAACTGCTGGCTACAAATAGTGAGTACAACCATAAGTGGTACACATCAATTTGCATTTTCAAGCCTACTAGTGTCATTTGTGGTTACATATAGGATGTCATCCCTCCCCCGGGTGTAGAATGGGGAAACATGGTGTGTTAAATTTGGTGGTATCGCTTCTCACTTCTCTACTAATATGGTCACTGGTAGTTCAACTGGTACCTCATGACATAGAAATGTCTGAGGATATGAAAAACAGGAAATTACGCTTTTCTTATATAAGACGGCTAGGGGGGGGCTGTAAGAAGATTGAACAATTCACTCCATGAAAAAATGAGCTGGACAGCACACAGATGACCAAGACCTTACTTTGGCTTTAACATGAGAGGTCTCTACTCAGAACAGACTTTGCCATAGTCGACCATAGTAGTGGAGTGCACATGCTCTGGGTCATATAAAAAGGGCATCTAGTGCTGCCAGCATACTGCCAAAAGTGAAAGGGTTTAGTGCAGCTAGGTGGCAGATCATATGGCACGCGTGCCTGCCAGAGGTGGCACTCAGGGTCATCTCTGCTTGCACACATGCCACGGGCCTGGCACACTTGTGGGTTCCTGCAATTCATCCTGGACGCTGGTGCCGTGAGGGCTCGGCATAATGCGTCAGTGTAGGACCTGGGGCATCAGCAGAACAGGCACTAATCACAGCCGAAAGTTGGGACCCACCTCGTGGACCCTCAGTGTGAGAGCTATCAGAGCTTACCAGTCTGTTAATGCCTGGTGCGGGGTTATTGGATGTGACTACTGCCTGGGTTGGGGAGAGCTATTCAGTCTGTATACGATGCACTTGTGGGGGAGAGAGCTTATCAGCTCTGTTTACTGACTGGTGGGGAGTGCTATCAGTCTGTATACTGGCCTGGTGGAGAGAGCTCTATCCAGTCTGTAATACTGCCTGGTGGAGGAGCAATCAATCTGTATAAAGCTGGTGGGGAGAGCTAATTCAGTCTGTATACTGCCTAGTGGGGAAGAAGATTTCAGTCTGATACTGCCTGGTGGGCGAGAGTTATCAGTCTGTATACTGACTGGGTGGGGGAGAAGCAGAGGTTACCAGTCTGTATATAATGCCATGGTGGGGGCTATATGCTATTATGCTAGTGGTGGAGCAGCTATCTGTCTGTATACTGAATGGTGGGGGAGCTATCTGTCTACTGCCTGTGGTCGGGGAGAGCTAGTTCAGCTCTATATACTGGCATAGGCTGGGGGAGCTATAAGATCTATATGACTGCACGGTGGTGGGAGAGCTATCAGTCTATACACTGCTGGTGGGGAGAGCTATCAGTCCTCTATTACAACTGCTTCGGTGGGGTGAGCTATCAGTCTGTATACTGCCTGGTGGGCGAGAGCTATCAAGTTGTATTCTGCCTGGGGGGAGAGCTTTAATCTGTCTGTATACTGCCTTGGTGAGGAGAGATTTCTTGTCTTGTATACTTGCATGGTGGAGGAGGATATTATGTATAATGGCATGGTGGGGGTGAGCTTAAGTCTATATTTCTGGGTGGGGGGAGAGCTATCAGTCTATTATACTGACTGTGGAGATGAGCTATCACGTCTGGTATACTGCACTTTTGAAGGAGAGCTATCAGTATGTATTAACATGAACTGGCGTGGGGGAGCCTATATGTATACATGCTGGTGGGAGAGCATTTAGCTCTATATACTGCCTGGTAGGGGATGAGTGCGGTGTTATAGTGTCTTATAATGACTGGTTAGGGGAGAAGCTATCAGTCTGTCTACTGCCTGGTGGGGAAGACGCTTTTTTCTGTCTGTATACTGATGGTGAGAGAGCTATCACAGTTGTATACTGGCCTGGTGGGAGAGCTATTGTCTGTAATATGCCTGGTGGGGAGAGCTATCTGGTCTTATATACATGCCTGGTGGGGAGAGAGCGTCAAGTATGTATACTTACTAGGTGGGCGACGAGCTATCTGTCTGTTTACTGACTGTGGGGACGTGCTTATCAGTTGTATATGCCTGGTGGTGGAGAGAAGCTATCGTCGTTATATGCTACGGTGGGGTGAGAGATATCTATCTACTGCCTGTGGGGAGCCATCTGCCTGTGGGGAGCGATCGATCTACTGCCTGTGCGGACCTGTATATTGCCTGTGGGGACCTATATCTATATACCTATCTGCCTGTAAGGGGACCCTATATATTTATACATGACTTGTCTGTGGATATATCTATAAACTGCCTATTGAGGAGGACCTTATACACTCCTACCTAACTTAGGGGTCTTATATATCTATAAGGAGTTGCTGGGAAAAGGGAGGTTTATATATATTTGTGTGTCTAAATCTGCAGGTTATGATTAGTTGGTCGGGAGGAAGTAGCTGAAGGGTGTAATCGGATGTGATGAAAAGGGAAGTACGAACGACTCATTGGTAGAAAAGTCAAATGATGAGTAACATATATGTGCTGGAAAGGTAATTCATTATATGTGTGCAGAAGTGTTAATGAGTTTTTATTCAGTATAGTGGTTGGGCGGTATTATTCAGATCACTTTGTGGTGGGGATACGTGGCGGTAATATTCAGTCAACTTTGTGGTGGTGATATGTGGCCCGGTATTTAGTTTAGTCACTATGGTGGTGATACGATTATGTGGGTCACGAGTTTTGTGGTTTTATTAGTTATAATGTCTGATGTAGCACCTGTGTACCCAATGCTGCTCTTCTAACACACTTTTGGTCACTGTATTGGTGGAATGAATATGGCAAGAAGGGATGGGATACTTCGCTCGGACCGTTCACATCCATCGTATTAGTTGTGTGCGGCGCTCCGCTATCCCACGTCACATCCTCTTCGTGCAAACGATCGGTGGCACTTTGCATGTAACTAGGTATTTTGACGGTCGACAGTTTCCGGGACACTCGGTCTCATAAAAAAGGTTTCGCCAATCACTGGTGGAGGGTCAAACACTATCAGTGCTCAGACACATACTACACACATTGCATCAAATTGGTCTGCATGGATGTCATCCCAAGAAGCCTCTCCAAAAGATGATACACAAGGAAGCCCGCAAACAGTTTGCTGAAGACCCTTTAACCATGTCCTGTGGTCTGATGAGACCAAGATAAACTTATTTGGTTCACATGGTGTCAAGAGTGTGTGGCGGCAACCAGGTGAGGAGTACAGAGACAAGTGTGTCGGCCTACAGTCAAGCATTGTTTGGGGTGGGAGTGTCGTGGTTTGGAGCTGCATGAGTGTTGCCGGCGGTGGGGCTACAGTTCGTTGAGGGAACCATGTATGCCAGCATGTACTGTGACATACTGAAGCAGAGCATGATCCCCTCCTTTCTGGACCAGCATTCCTATATGATAACAACCCCAAACACCTCCAAGACGACCACTGCCTTGCTAAAGAAAATGACGGTAAAGGTGCTGGACTCGCCAAGCGTCTCCGGACCTAAACCCTATAGAGCATCTGTGGGACATCCTCAAATGGAAGGTGGAGGAGCGCAGGGTCTCTAACATTCATCAGCTCTGTGGTGTTGTCATGGAGGAGTGGAAGAGGATTCCAGTGGCTGCAACCTGTGAAGCTCTAGTGACCTCCATGCCCAAGAGAGCTAAGGCAGTGCTGGAAAATAATGGTGGCCACACAAAATATTGACACTTTAGGCACAACTTGTCCCTTTTCACTTAGGGGTGTACTCACTTTTGTTGCCAGTGGTTTAGACATTGATGTCTGTGTTGAGTTATTTTGAGGACACACCAAATTTACACTGTTATACAAGTTGTACACTGACTATTTTACATTGCAGCAAAGTGTCATATCTTCAGTGTTGTCCCATGAAAATATGTATGCCTTATGTATGAAAACTATCTTGGTCTAAGACTTTCTTTGTTGCCCATAGCAACCAATCAGAGCTCATCATACATTTCATATAGTGCTCTGAAAAATTTAAGGAGGCGCTCTGATTGGTCGCTATTAGCTCTGATTGGTTGCTATGGGCTCTGAGTTTTTGCTATGGTAAACAAAGAAAGTCTTAGACCAAGACAGTTTTCATACATGTCCCCCATAGTATTTACAAAAATGTCAGAGGTGTACTTACTTTTGTGAGATACTTTTTATATATTTTGTAACATCTTAAGGTTTAATTAGCTCTCAGGATCATTGTTTCCCCCTGATCAGATGTCACATCAATACATGTCACTCTGGCAATGTGATTAAGTTTAGAACTTTAACCTAAGCCAGCTTAATTCGTCATTAAACACACAGTAACAGGTCAGTGAACAATATACACAACATAAACTCTAGGCTGTCTAGCCTCTAATTATACATTAAAGGGGTTGTCTCACTACAAGGATTGCTGCTTTTTATGTTAAAGATCTTGCAAAAACAAGTCACTTCACAATATGTGTCCATTAACAGTGTCCTACCTATTCCTAGATATCCCCTCTTGTATGGGCTGCATCAGCTCCTCAGGTCACTATAGCTACAGACCTGTTTGATCTATCCTGTCAGTGCTGGTCGCTGTAGCTATAACTGAAAACAGGACTGAGGTAAAATGAATCAACATAGTGAGACAACCCCTTTAACCCCTTAAGTCAACCGCCTGAGAAGTAGTTAATGACCAGCACAATTTTTTAGTTTTTGTTTCCTTGTGTTTCAACAGTTGTAACCTTTTTATTTTTTCAGTGACGCAGTTGAATGAGGCCTCGTTTTATTTGGGATAAGTTGTACTTTTTGGGGAAATAGTTTAAGTTCAATTATAAATAATTTTTTTTCAATTTCTTTTTTTTTATATTTTTTTTTTACACCATTTCACATTTACTAAATTGACAGATTAATTCTAAAGGTAATGACGGTCATGTGGATACCTAATATGTGTAGGGTTTTATGTGTGTAATGTATGCACAATTATTTTTTATTAAATATTTCTTTTTATTTTATTATTTATTTTATTTTATTTTTTTCTACACTATGTTTTTTACTTCTTTTTTTTAAATCCCATAAGGATTAAAAAATCGAGGGTCTTTTTGAAAACAGGCGCAGTAAAGGCACACACAGTTTCCCTTCACTGGCTTCTTACCAGCCACCTTGGGGGCTACTCTGGGGTCCCCAGGGCTGACTGTGCAGCCGTTCTCTGGGCTTTGTCGGTTCACCGGGAGTCCCAATCACCCGACAGAGCAGGGGAAAGCCCTTTGATTGTGCTGCGGTTACAATCGAAAGGGTTAAGCGCCGGGGAGTGGAGATTTGCCCACTCCCCGGCACCTGCAGAGGCTACTCTGGGCACAGGGCTGTGTAGTACAGCTCTGTTCTCAGAGCTGCTGTGGTGCCAGGAGCCGCAAAATGGCAGACAACGACCCGAAAATGCCGCCACCAAAAATTGGGGGGGCGGTCTTATAAAGGGTTAAAGGGTTCCCCCATTATATGGGGCTGACCCCATGCCCATTAGCCAAAATACAGGAATATACCAAAGATCAGTTTTGCCGGGGGGCCCCTGTGGGGAATGGGGCATGACCCCTTTCTAAACCGGATAGCCTATGCACAGGGTATGCAAGATCCGGAAAGCTGTGTGACTCCCTTTCCCGCGGGCACCCACATTTCCCTTTATGAAAGGCACAGTTGTCAAGTTAAACCCCCCGTGCCATGCACCACAGGGTATAGACAGTTTGTCTTTATGCATAAAACCAAAAATAAAAACCTGCGGTTTTTCAAGCCTCCAGACTTTTACTCTCAGACTCACACAGGCTACTCTCCGCTGATTCCTATTACAGACTTTTGGGAAGGTGTATGCAGGGGGCGTCAGCGAGGACCTTGTGGGAGAGTCACGTTCCCTGAAATCCTAACTCACAGGGGGGAGCAACTGTTTATTCCCCAAAACTGTTTTCCCATCCCTGACTGACAAAATGGTTCTCCCCTTAGTGGGGGTGCACTATGAGGCATGTCCTTAATATAAGACCCTGCCGTCCGCCCCCTTTAATTCCCACTCTAAGAAACACGAGGAAGGGAAATTTCCATCCAAAAAGAATTGTGCGCATTCTTTTCCTGTTTTTTGCCATTCATCATCCAGGTCGTGTAAAGCTCTGATAGCAGTGATGGATGACAAGTACCTGTATTGATCTTCCCCTCTCTTCCCTCATACGTGCTTTATGGAGAACCCTTTTCAATAATTTCCTTGTTCATCTATTTTCATCTATGTTATAAATCGGATGGGGGACTTGCCCAGCCACCAGAAAGTGATTATTACCTAAAAATTTTTCATTTTCCGGGGCAGGTCTGTGTACGGGCCACTGTTCGCAATTCCATTTTTGCCATGCAGACCCAAAGAAGCCTATCAAGTTTGTAATGAAAAATTAGGGTCATGAGCTGGAATTCAGTCCATGGTTTCTTAACCCATTGCGGTTCTGCTTTACATATTATATACTTTTGCTGGATCCGGGCCGGGTTTTGTATTATATCCAAAGTTTTCCTTCTTATTTTTAGTAAACTCCTTCCCACAAAGGGGCAAACAAGAAAGGGAACACCCGGCCGGACTTGCTGCAGCTTCTATAAAACTTATACACTTCCTTGGGAAAAGGGGGAAAAAGGGAAAGGAAAAAAGGGGAAAAAAAGCAAAAGTCAAATATCAGGATACCTACCCGTACCCCTGTGGGCCCCAAGAATCAACACCACTGGTGGGCCCATAATCAACACCACTGGTGGGCCCATAATCAACACCACTGGTGGGCCCATAATCAACACCACTGGTGGGCCATAAATAAAACTCCACTATGTCCCCCCAAGAATCAAATCCATGGTGGGCTCCAAAAACAACTCCCACGGGTGAGTCCCAAGAATCAACTCCACTGGTGAGCCCCAAAGAATAACCCCCTTGGTGGGCCCAAGAATCCCCCTTACGGGGGCCCTAGAATCACTCTACTGGTGGGCCCAAAAATTTTCAACTTTTACTGGGGGCCCCCAAAAATAAACTTACTGGTGGGCCCAAGAATCAACTCACTGGGGGGCCCCAAATCAACTCTACGGGGGGCCCCAAGAATCAACTCCACTGGGGGGCCCCCAAGAAAAAAAACTCCATGGTGGGGGCCCCAAGAATCATCTCCACTGGGGGGACCTCAAGAATCAACTCCACTGGGGGGGCCCCAAGAATCAATCCCCGGGGGGCCCCAAAAATAAACCCCCCTGGGGGCCCCCAAGAAAAACTCCCCTGGTGGGGCCCCAAGAATAAACTCCCCTGGGGGGGCCCCAAGAATCACCTCTACTGGGGGTGGCCAAGAAAAAATCCACGGGGTGGGCCAAGAATCACTTCACTGGGGGCTACAAAAAATCCCCTCTATGGGGGCCCCCCGAATGAACTCCTCGGTGGCCCCATAATGAAATTCCACTGGGGGCCCCAAATGAAATTCAGGTGGGCCCTAAACCCCATCCAACACGGGCGCACTGAAATATACCTACATATGTTTAGGGGAGGAAAGAAGGAGAATTACCTATCCCTCCATTACAATGAAAGAAGTTCCTACCGTGTTTTCCCCATATAAACACCCTGATAGTAAGACGTTCGGTGTCTTGGGAGGTCCCTAAAGTAAGATGTACCCCGTATAAGACTACGCGGGCCTGATGAGTCACTGCCTTCCGGGTAGCGCGCGGGGGGCCGGAGCAGGGGATCGGCGGCGAAGGGAGACGAGCAGCGAGGAGGCGGCGCGGGAGACGGAGCAGCGGGAGGGGGCGCGGGAGAGGGCAGCGAGGAGCCCGGGGCGGGAGACGGAGCGCGAGGAGCGGGGGGCGGGAGACGGGGCAGCGAGGGGGCGGCGCGGAACACAGCGAGGGGGCGCCGCGGGCGGGGACGGAGCAGCGGGGAGCCAGGGAAGTGTTTTTCTACCTACAGCTGGCCCTATCCTGCCTCGTGGCCCAAAAACCTGTCACAGCTGGCCCTATACCTGTCTACAGCGGCCCTATTTCCGTCTACAGCTGGCCCTATCCTTGCCTACGCTGGCCCTTTTACCTGCCTACAGCGGCCCTATACCTGCCTACAGCTGGGCCCCAACCCGCCTACACTGGGCCCTAAACCTTCTACGCTGGCCATCAAGACATACCCCGAAAGTAAACATACTGGGGCTTTTTGGGGAAAAAAAGAATGTAAGACGCTGTCTTACTATCGGGGAAACACGGTATATTGTTTATGTGGACACATGGGCAAAGCAGTGCTGAATGAGTTAGCATTATTTAAAGGGAACCTATCACACTGAACATGGCATTTGATCTGCAGGCAACATGTTATAGAGCAAGAAGAGCTGAGCAGATTTGTATATCCCTTATTCTGAGTCAAGGACTCCAGTTTTATTGGTAACGACAGGCATCTCTACATGCACACTCATAAAGGAAGGCTGTTATTGATAGCCCCACCCACTGGACTCATGCCAAAATGAGCAGAGATTTAAATGAATAAAATACAACTTCTACAGAACCTGTTGAAACAAAACTTTATACCAATCTGCTCTATAACATGTTGGCAGCAGATCAGATCTACAAGGTTAAAAGTCCCAAAAAGAAAGAACCAATGTAGTTTACCCACAGCTGCACAGCCATCTTTGCCCCTGCCTGGCACTGATTTCTGTGATCAATGAAGACTGGAAGGGGTATGATAGGAAAATCGTGTTAACCTCCTGTCAGGGACACAGGACATAGCAGACTTTGCTACAGATTTGAAATGCATGAGCTGACTGTTGCTCTCGGTCTCATGCCTCCCTAAGTTATATTTGTGAATTTCAATAAAAGACAGATTTCTCCAGGCTCGGACTGGCCCAAAGGGGAATAGGTGAAACTCCTGGTGGGCCCCTGAGCAAGGTAGACCTGGAGGTGCTTTTTAACTGTATACACATCCTCAGGAGTGGCAAAAAAGCATAGAAAGAGAGAGAAAAAGCAAAATGTAGAGTATAGGAAGCATCTACAGTCATTTACAGTAGCTGTAAGGTGGGCCCCTAACATAAACTCCACCGGTGGGCCCTGAAACAGATCAACTGGTGGGCCCCTAGAGTCAACTGCACCTGTGGGCCCTAGATACCCCAGTCCGACACTGGATTTATCTATTAACCCCAGATTGCTGGATTTTGGAAGTCTTGAACGAAGATACAAAAAGGCCACTGAACACCACCCTAGTCCACCAGGGGAAGAGCATTAACCCCTCCTATTCTCGAGCTAGCATTTATTAAGCTTAACCTCCACTAGATGCCATGACTCGAGGAGAACCATTTTGACTGTACACAATGATAAATTTGGGGGGTATTTTAAAGTTACTTTTTGACTAACTTGGGGAACTTTCCCCTAGACCACCAGGGAGGTTTTAAACCACTAATACCTTTACAATACAGGCGGCTTTATTTTTGAACCAAATTTACATCCACTATAAAAAAAAACAATCTGCATTTTTTTTCTCACTATCTGACATAAATTAGAAAAAACCTTCCCCGTTTTGGGGTAAATTATTTATATTTGTCAATTGCCAAAAAAAAGAAGAGAGAATTTTTTAAGAATTTTTACTACTTTTTGTAAAGTCAGGATTCCCTTGCCTTTTTAAACAATTTGGGACAGCCCATATGAGATGTCTTGTCTTTAAAGCTTCCGATGGTTTATTGGCAACATCTGAGTTAATTAAGACATATCTTTGGATGTCCTTCCAGTATCTGTAAATTGCACAACACAAAAAAAACTGCATCTGTATGTAATATCATGGAAATGTCTAAAGAAATACCAAGATTTAAAAGGAAGAAAAAATTGGTCTTGCAAAAGTGGTCTCTTTGGGGGCAATTTTTCCAAAACCCGAAAAATGCCATGGGTTTATTGTACAAACAATTATACTCAAGTACAAACAAGATGGGAATGTCCGCCTCATGCCGTGCAGGAAGGACAGGTTCTTTTTTTCAGAGATGAATTTTCTTTGGCGATATTGCTATCAACCCCAAAAACAAAAGCAAAAACCTTGTGAAGATCTGGGGGAAGCTGGTAAGTTTGTTTCATTAACCACAATGAAACGAGTACTGTATAAAAGTGCTGAAAGGTCACTCTGCCACCCAAAAAGCCATTACTCCCAAAAGAAACATATAAAAACCGATTGTAAAAACACAAGGAACAAAACCTACATTTTTGGGAAGTCCTGTGGCTGACAAAACAAAAGTGAACTGTTTGGCCATAATGACCATCGTTATGTTTGGGGAAAAAGGCAGAACTTGGGAAACCTAAAAACACCCTCCCAAAGTGAAACACCGGGGTGGCATATCATGTTGTGGGCTTTTTTTTCTGCAGAGGGACGGTGCACTTCATAAAATAATGGTATAAAGAAAAATATTATGTGGAAATACGACGAAAATCTCAAGATCAGCCCAAAGTTAAAAATTTGGGTGGAAATGGGTCTTCCAAATGAACAATGACCCCAAACATACTGCTAAGCGGTTTCAGTGGGGTTAAGGAGAACCCCGTCAATTTTTGGAGTGGCCATCACAAAGCCCTGACCAATAATTTAAAATTTTTGGGCAAACTAAAAAGGGAGGGGCGAGCAAGGCGACCTACAAACATGGCTCGTTTTCACCTTCTGGTCAAAAAGGAATGGGGCAAAATCCCACCAAAATATTGTGAGAAGCTTGTGGAAACCAAAATGTTTGACCCACGTCATAAAATTTAAGGCCAATGTTACCAAATACAAAAATGATGGAAACCAAGGTTTGTATTTTTCATGTAGGGGGGGACCTTCTTAAATCTGCTTACACCACCAGGGAGAAGGTGGTAGCCGCAGTACAGCAGAAGGTGGGGCAGTTGTTCTTCTATTGTCTGCAGTGTGATTTCAGCTCCCTATGGTATGCGACTGGGGGAAGGAAGACTCTGAAGGTCACGGTTTATGAAGGGTGCACTGTGGTTTATTAGTGATTACAGGGGCTGTACATATTTATAGGTGGCATTATTGGCATTGCTGCGTTTATGGGTGGCTCTGTAGAGTATCACGCAGATGCTGCGGTTTATGAAGGGTATTGTGTCTGTCACGCTTATGGGGATACTATGGCTGGTACTGTTTATGCAGATACTTTGACAATATTTTTCAATGAACTATCAATTTAAAAGCAATGATAAAACAAGCGTGATGTGTTTAACAGATGGAGGTCCATGGCCAAGGCCACTTTTACTTTCACCCCAGTAGTACTACTACCGTAGTACCGTCCACTACCTGATCTTTAGAACGGTAGCACTAATTGTACAACTAGTATGCAGAACAGTATTTTAACCAGTGATAAGTATGTTAACTCTAAGCATATGTTCACACAGTGTTTGTTAAATACATTTTTTGGGTACGTTTTACTTACCACAAAACGGACCCCAAAACATATTTAACAATGTTCAAGTGTGATTACTTTGATTTCAATGTAAAATATGTATTGTCGTTCAGACAATGAGTCTGCCACCCATACAGTACATCTATATACAGATAAGTGCTGAAGAGTAGGGAGTGACAGAAATGTGTGCGCTAGAGAGTGGATGAGAGACCGAGAAGGTATATTCTCAGCACCCTCTTAAAACTATGAGGGTTATGAGTGTACCACAGTAGCATGTTCCAGAGAACTGGTGCTGCACGTGTGAAATCTTGAAGTTGGGCATTGGAGGATCGGATGATTGAGGAATGTAATCTGATATCCTCAGCAGAGTGGAGAGATCAAGTAGGGTGGTAGACAGAGATGAGGGAGGATTAGTTTATGTTGTATCCTGAACTGAATGGGCAACCAGTACAGTGACTGACACAGGCTAGAGGCATCAGTATAGTGGCTGGAAAGAAAGACAAGCCTGGCTGCTGCATTCAGGACAGATTGGAGAGGGGAGAGTTTACAGAGAGGGAGACCAACAAGTAGGGAGTTACAGTAGTCAAGACGAGAAAGAATAAGAACAACAATGAGAGTTTGAATTGTTTCCACAGTGAGAAAAGGACGGATTCTGGAGATGTTCTTGAGGTGCAGGTGACAGGAGCGTGCAAGGGATTGGCTATAGGGGGTGAAGGACAGATCGGAATCTAATATAACCCCAAGACAGCGGGCCTGCTGCCTAGGAGTTATGGTGGTGCCACACATTGAGACATAAATAGCTGGGTAGGGTTGGTTAGTAGACGGGTGAATGATAAGAAGTTAAATTTTAGTGAGGTTTAGTTTGAGATAGAGAGAGGACATGATGTCAGTGACAGCGGAATATATATTTTTAAATAGCAGTGATACAACGTATTCCCAATCTGGCCCTATTCACTTACACGACCCGTATTTGTCTGGGATTTTTGCTGCCATGGTCAGGAAAACAGTGAAATTGAAGTTGGGAACCTTGTTGATTGAGATCAATGTCAAATTTGACCTTAGTCTAAATGAGTAAATTCGGGTAGGCATGAATACATTTTTGCCATAAATCGTCAACAACAAAAAAATTTGACTTGGGACTAGGGTTTAATTTATCTTTCAGCATCGCTCCAGGTCCCAAGTTCTAGACCTCTCGCTGTGGCCTCACTTCCAGTCTGACATAACTTCTGGTCTTCCTAGGATAACTCTATATTTTGGGAAACTATAAGTGACATCGAACATAACATATAACGTCCAGCATGAAGTGAAGCATCACTTCCGCTTTCCACGTCGCAGACATAACCTAGAGGAAATGGAAGGGACGTCGGACAGTTGCGCCAGAAACTATCCCATGGATCGAGCTATGAGTGGCCTGGAGCAACACTGAAAAGTAATTTAACTCCTAAAATACCCCAAACAGGATAACAGTTACACTAAGCACTAGGTTAGAGATAAGGATAAGAGTAGAGAAAAAATTGGGATTGGGACATGCCAAACCTGATAATTTTTTTTACAAATTTCAGGGCCCTGCCCTTTTTTGTGTCATTTCCATTCTGGTAACTAGTCTGGTGCCTTCTATAGTCCCAAAAATCTATTCAGTATCCCAAAGGACGTGGATACTAAATAAGTTTTCCATACTTACTATAGGAAAATCTGTTTAAGGAAAAAAACTTTTTTCTCCTTGTTTTTGGAGCAAGTGTTAAAAAATCTTGTGGCATGAAAGGAAATGTCTTCCTTTTCTTTCATATTACACATCCTACGAGCTGAATAGTGTAATATTTGACACTATAAGTGATACTTGCGCTGCCATTCTCAAGCACTGAAGTGACGTTGATATCAAATGACTAATTTGTAAGTGTCAAGTAGTAACTGCAGATAATAACCGAACACTTTAATCACAGGATTGTCATTCATTCTACCAAATGGGATAAATGCTCTATGTGTAAATCATTCACAGTAATGATATTTTTCCATATTGAAATTGTACATGGCAGCAAGTGTTTCCCTTCAGCGACATCCCCAGGGAATAGAAAGCATTACACCGTTCCCATTATAATTAGTGTTGAGCGATTATTATCGACAAAGTTGAAATCGGCACAGTTTTTATGTTGATCGAAATTTTTAGATCATGCGAAAAATTTAGGTTAAAATCTGTGCATCATCTATTAATATCGGCGCTTCCTGTCATTTTGGCGGCCAGCAAATCAGCTTACAGAATAGAGCAGGGTGAGATGTGTGTGCGACGTCATGACTGTGATGTGTATGGTTGCGATTGGCTGGAAAAATCACATGACCTCGTTTTACATAGAACAGCCCTTCCTGTTCATGATCAGTGTCTCTCAGCGTCTCATAGCAGGGAGGAACGTGCGCTCATGCCTGTGTCCAAACACTCAGGCGAAATTATTTTATTTCTTCACAGAGAAAGCTCTACTGTTAGCTGTGATCCTTACAACTTAGTTAGATCAGAGATTGGAAGATTTTATGTAGGAGCATCTACCGCTGTAAAGTCACGGGAGGGAGTGGGGGGCGGGCCGCGGGCGAACACAGAAAAAGCTCTTTAAAGAATACTGGATATAGTTCACCAAGACTTAGTGTAGACATTGCACTGCAATAGCTTTATTATTAACAGTTTTCTATTGAAATATTTTCCTGGATATTGGGCAGCCTGAACTTATAATAGGGATACACATCTTTTTAGTAACTGCAGGTCTCTTTGTTAGGTGCAAAACTCCCCTTTTATTATCAGTATACATTTCAGATAGGTGTTCTTTTTCAATTTTGCCCATTCCAGCTTTGTTAATATAGCCCCTTGCAGGTAAATTAGAATCCAGCAATTTTGTAGTCAGATGGTTGATAGGTGCCAAAAATACCTTTTATTATCCGAATACATTTCAGATACGTGTTTTTTCACTTTGGGGCAGTACTGCTTTGTTCATTGAGGCACCTTGCACTTAAATGTGATTACAGCAATTTGTAGTCACCACAGGTGAATTGAAAGGTGCCAAAAATACCTTTATTATCCGTATACATTTCAGACAGGTGTTTTTTTCACTTTTGGTCAGTCAAGCTTTGTTGATAGATCTACTTTGCAGTTAAATTTGAATCCAGCAATTTTGTTTTGATTTGAGGGATTTGAGAATAGCTGTGATTTGCCCGTCTTTAATAAGAGACTTTCCAAAACCTTCCATACCTTCTCAAATTTTTATATTTCTGAAATGGAGCGAAAA
>JAODAL010058295.1:0-22170 GCA_025379985.1 Phyllomedusa bahiana
TCATTGATAATGGAGCTCAAGGGTGTACTTAGTTTCTACAACTTTCTAGCAACCCTCAGCTGACTGTACATGATGTCATGGTGGCTGGGCGGAGCTAGTCATCAGATCATATTATGACATCAGCAGCAGCATCTCCAGACCCAAATTTCTGATGTTTTACAGGGACCTGTCAGCTGTGATGTCACAACAAGTGGGCGGGGCTGGAATCCTGAACATCCGCTTACATCATAATCCTCTACAGAACCTTTAGAACCAGACAGGATTGTACAGAGAGGAGCCGTCCGCTCTCCTCTCCTGATTACCAGATATTTCCCCATAAAATAGCAATGCAGGAGCACTTTATTTGTAGGACTCTGCACTATGTGGTTCTTCAGTTATTTCTCCTGGAAATGTGTAAATACATTGACAACTGGGTGTTAATTTCATTCATTGATCAGGTATGTCCCAAAATATTCTGACACTGTGCTGATTGGACAACATCAGACTGTGTAGGGATATATCCTATTGACAGAGAATGGTCCACCCAGTTGTCTATTGTCACACCCAGTTGTCTGTTTATTCATACATTTCCTGGAGGAGTAACAGAGGAACGACACAAGTCTAAGCTATGGGACCTCATTTACTCTAACAAAGTAATCAGTGATGATAGGAGACAGCAAATAAATTGGTTGGATATTTTTATATGAGTGATTGAATGAATAATTAAGTGGGCGGATATTTTGGTGGATAGATACATGGGGCGACGTATGTACGGGGCTGCGGCAGAAGTCTGTCTTCTTTTCAGTCTGAAAACTGGTGCATCACCGTTAATTCTATTTTTAACCAGGCGCACGCCAATATCACGCCTGCGGCACTTTGTAATGCGTCTGAGATGGGGGGGGCGTGCTGGAGGCGTCACACTACAACCATACGAAGCTACACATTTTGAACGGCAAATCCAGGCGCATTACTGCTGGAACAGGTAGAGCACTTTAAAAGTGGTTTCCCTGAGCCAGAAGCTGGAAAACGCTAAATCTATGACCCGCAGTAGAACAGGTTCATAGATTCAGGCGCATTCTACACTACTAATGCACGCAAAAAAAAAATGATATCTGAGCGCTAAAATACCTGTCGCCCATGGTTTGTTAGACAGACTGATAAGTAGAAGGACAGGTGAGGAGATGGTTTGGTGATAGAGTTGATCAGGTAGAGGAATGAACGGACGGCGACTGATGGACTCAGATTATTACATAAAAGGAAGGTCCAACATTAAATAACTAAAGGAGATGAGGACAGAGAAGCCCGGGGGAAGGGTGGGGGGGGGAAAAACCCCGGGGGGGGGGGGGGGGGGGGGGGACCAGAGAGGGGGGGAAGATAGTTGTGTATTCTATGTAGTTGGGGATTGGGAGTTGAGATGGTTTTGATTACTGTAGTGTCTGGATGTAGGTGAGAGTGTGGTCGTGGGTTTTCGTATGTTCGTTGTTGTGTGTCCTGTGTTCCGTTCCTGTCCCCCTTTTTTCGTCTCTCCTTTGTTGTGTCCCCTCTGTGCTCCTTTTTCTCATTTGTTTCCTTTCTTTTTTTTTCCCATTTCCTTTCCCCCTTACACGTGCCCCCGTACAGCTCCTCCGACCCCGCGCCCCACCCATCCCCTCCCACCCCATCTCCCCTACCCCGCAAACTCCGCACTTGCCGCTCCATCCCACCTTGCGACAGTTGCAGGACAACATCCCAGTGCTTGGTCACAAATTCAGCTCCTAAAGTACATCAGCAGGTAAAATGATGATTGCAAAGGAGCTGTCGATCAGTGCAACATAAAATCGTTTAGAGCGATTTTTATCGACAAAGTTGAAATCGTCAAGGTTTTATGTGATCGAAATTTCCTATCATGCGATAATTAAGTTAAAAATTGTGCATCATCTATTAAGATCGCGCCTTTTCGTCGCTTCCATAATTATGGTCGTCCAGCGAACTCAGATTACAGAATTAGAGCAGTGGTTCGTATGTGTGGTGCGACGTCAAGTCTGTTATTGTATTGTTGCTATTGGCTGGAAAAATTCACATGAACTCGTTTACAAAGAACAGCGTTTTCCTGTTTTCAGCCTCAGTGTCTCTCACGTCTCATAGGGATAGGACCTGCTTCTGCCTGTGGCCAAACAGCTCAGCGAAATAGTCTATTTCTGCACAGAGAAACCACTTCTACTATTAGCTGTGATCCATCCAATTTAGTTAGGATTATGGATATGAACATTTATGTAGTTAGCTAGAGAATTTTAAAGCAGAGATCTACCACTGTAAATTTCACGGCGGTGGGAGTGGGGGGGGGGGGGGGGGGGCCGCGGCGAACACAGACAAGCTCTGATCCATAAAGAACACTGGATAAAGTCACCAAACTTAGTGTAGTACATTGTAGTTGGAATATCTTTATTATTAACAGTTTGCTATTGAAATATTTTCCTGGATATTTTGGGCAGCCTTAACTTATATTGGATAAACATAATTTCTAGAACTGCAGTCTCTTTGTTAGCTGCAAAACTCCACTTTTATTATCAGTATACATTTCAGATAGGTGTCAATTTTACCCATGTACACCTGTGTACTGTTTTGATATATCCACCTTGCACTTAAAATTAACAACCAGGCAATCATGTAGTCAGCATAGTTGATTTGTTGCCAAAAAATACCGTGTATCGTACGAAAACATCACCGTTACGTGTTTTTTGACTTTTGCCGCACCCAGCACTGTTTCATTGAACGCATCATCTACGTAAATCTTAAAACAGCAATTCTATATTCACCACGAGGTGAATGAAAGGTGCAAAAAATACCGTTTATATATCAAAAACATAACAGTTACGTGTTTTTTGACTTTTGCGCACCCAGCACGGTTCCATTGGTCGCCAGCATCTACGTAAATCTTAAAACAGCAATTCTATATTCACCACAGGTGAATTGAAAGGTGCAAAAAATACAGTTTTATTATATCAAAACATAACAGTACGTGTTTTTTGACTTTTGCGCAACCCACACTGGTTCATTGACAGCATCTACGTAAATCTTAAAAACAGCAATTCTATATTCACCACAGTGAATTGAAAGTTGCAAAAAAATACAGTTTATTATATCAAACCATAACAGTTCGTGTACTTTTTTTACTTTTGCGCACCCACACTGTTCATTGACGGCCGCATCTACGTAAATCTTAAAACAGCAATTCGTATATCCACAGAGGAATTGAAAGGTCAAAAAATCCAGTTTATTATATCAAACATAACAGTTACGTGTTTTTTTGACTTTTGCGCACCCCAGCACTGTTCATTACGCAGCATCTACGTAAATCTTAAATCAGCAATTCTATATTCACCACATTGAATTGAAAGGGCAAAAAATACAGTTTAGTATATCAAAACATAACAGTTACGTGTTTTTATTTACCTTTTGCGCACCCAGCACTGTTCATTGACGCAGCATCTACGTAAATCTTAAAACAGCAATTCTATATTCACCACAGGGGGAATTGAAAGGTGCAAAAAATACGTTTATTATATCAAAACATAACAGTTACGTGTTTTTTTGACTTTTGCGCACCCAGCACTGTTCATTGACCAGCATCTACGTAAATCTTAAAAACCCAGCAATTCTATATTCACCACAGGTAAATTGAAAGGTGCACAAAAATACCGTTTATTATATCAAAACATAACAGTTACGTGTTTTTTGACTTTTGCGCACCCAGCACTGTTCATTGACGCAGCATCTACGAAAAACTTAAAACAGCAATTCTATATCACCACAGGTGAATTTGAAAGGTGCAAAAAATACAGTTTATTATATCAAAACATAACAGTTTACGTGTTTTTTTGATCTTTGCGCACCCAGCACTGTTCATTGACGCAGCATCTAACGAAAATCTTAAAACAGCAATTCTATATTCACCACAGGTGAATTGAAAGGTGCAAAAAATACATTTTATTATACAAAACATAAAAGTTACGTGATTTTTGACTTTGCGCACCCAGCACTGTTATTGACCAGCATCACGTAAATCTTAAAACAGCAATTCTATATTCACCACGGGTGAATTGAAAGGTGCAAAAAATCCCGTTAATTATACAAAACATAACAGATACGTGTTTTTTGGACTTTTGCCCAGTCCAGATTTGTTGATAACACCTTGCAGTTAAATTTGAATCCAGCAATTTTTTTTTGGATTAAGGGTTTGAGAATAGCGTGATTTGCGTCTTTTAATAAGAGACTTTCCAAAACTATTCCATACCTTCCAAATTTTTATATTTCGAACATGGAGCGAAATGCAGGTGGTAAGCGAGCAAAGAGGGGGGTAGCACATGGAGGTAGAGGTACGAGAGAAGGTGCCCTTCCAGTGCTGGCGACAACACGCATGCCCGCGGATCGTCCGTTGCAGGACCGTCAGGCCTGTCATCGCGGGGGCAGGGCCCTGTGAATCTAAGTAACGAACATCGTCGCCAAATCTGTCCTTCAGTGGTTAATGCAACCTGCATCTAGCAGTCTTACCTCCTCGTCCTCGCAGTCACGCCACAAATGTCGTCATCAGCATCATCAGCAATCTGTCCAACATGAAGCAGACCCAAATGTCAACTCGTGTAACCCACCACTGTGGATAATCCATTTCTGAAGACCTCTTTGAGACACAAATGCGGTTGGGTCAGAAGGCATTTAAAAGATCAAGAGCCAAAAAGGATATTTCTCTGCTCTGACGCCCAGTTACTGATGCCATCAGAGGAGGAGAAGGAAGCTGGTCAATCGGCAAAAATCATAGCGGTCGGAAACGCCTTGCAGTTCCCCTTGCTTGTAGCCCGCAGCTTCTGGATGCAGAAAGTCAGGACGACCAAGTCACCTGTGTTGATGATGATGATGATGACGACATTGCGGATCCATCCTGGTCTTTTCCGCAGAATTTGCTTGCGAGCGCTTCATCAGTGGACGAGGAGGAAGACGATGGGGTAGTGTCAATACGGGTCCCGCCACAAAAAGGAGAGGGCGGTCGCAGAAGTCCGCTGATATGATTCCGCCAGCCACGGTCAGCGCAAACCCCGCTCCTCGCTTATCGCCGTCAAAAAGGTCCAGGACCTCTCAAGCCTGGGCCTTCTTTGGCAAGCCTCTGATTCACCCAGCGATGTCATATGCCGCCTTTGCCGTAAACGCATAAGTAGAGGCAAGAACCTTAAGTGGTTAACCACCACCAACATGTCTAGTCACATGCAGCGAATGCATGAGTTGAAATGGAGGGAACACTTGTCCAAAAAAGGCCAGACCGACGCCGGGCCTCCAACCACTGTCACACCCTCTGTCTCCGCCGCCTCCTCCTCCGCCACCACCAAGCGTTCCTCAGCTGCCCATGTCTCTCAGAGTCATGATCAGGGATCAGCCTCCGCTTCAGCCTCCACCGTCGCCCGAGTACCACCAGCACCACCAGAGACCCATCCTACCCCATCTCCTTCCGCCAGTTTGACGACCTGCACGCCGTACAGCGGCCAGTCAAGCAGCCAGCCATCTGTATTCCAGGTTTGGGCGCAGAAGAAACACATTAACCCAAACCATCCCCAAAGCCAAAAGCCTGAATGTCGGCATTGCCAGGCTTTGGCCTTGGAAATGTTGCCTTTCCGTCTGGTGGACACAGATGGTTCCGCCACGACACGGCCCTCGCCTGCCCCCAATACCATATGCCGAGCAGGCATTTCTTTGCCAGAAAAGCCGTCCCTGCCCTTGCCAGCCACGTGTCATCTAAAATTTCATGCGCGTTGTGCTGCATCTGTTCCGTAAAAGTCCCATCTCAAATCACCACCGAACATGGACTAGTAAGCACTCCAAGGCCGCTAATCTCTGTGACAGCCTCACTGGGTGAGCTGGGTGGATGTCTCTGGGGGTGACGGTGGATCTCAGGCTCGGCGCACGCTCTTCAAAACCGAAGGGATGGTTGCAGGCTCTTTTCCCCCAAGGTCCTCTGGTGGCATCACGTGCCCAGAGGACACCAGGCCGAGTTGAAATGAATCGGCCTGGGAGACCGTCCACACACAGGTCAGGAGCTGCTGGACGGCTCTAAGCAACGAGACCGAGACGCTGGCTGGTGACAAGAACCTTGTGCCAGGCAAGGTGGTGTGCGATAACGGCGAAAATCTTGCTGGCCGCCCTTAAGATCAGGTGAGGCTGGAGCACATCCCTTGCCTGGCTACATGTCATTGAACTTGTCTCCAGAAATTTCCTAAAGAGCTACCCGGGTCTGACTGCCTTCTGAAGAAGGGCTCGAGGTCTGGAGATCCACTTCCGCCGTTCGCCACCCTGCTTCGTCCCCGCCTTCTGCTTTGCAGAGTCAGCTAGAACTCCCCGTCAACCGTCTCATTGTTGACGTGGCAACACGCTGGAATTCCACCCTCCACATGCTCCAGCGATTGTGGCAGCAGCGCAATGCCATTAAGCAGTACGAGTGACACATGGCCTGACAAGCAGCGTACGGACCTCGGGGTGTTTGAACCAACCGAGAGTGGAGGCAGGTGAAAGGAGCTCTGCACATCCTTGCCAGTTTTTGAAGAAGCCACCAAAATGGTCAGTGCAACAACCCCTTGTCAGCATGAGCATTGTGGTGGGATCTTAGTTCTGGAACGATCGTATGGACACTCGGAAACAACAGGTCCCGCCAGCGACGGAGGAGGAGACGGACACAGATGCGGACACGGAGCCTTTCTCTCCATCAAAATCCACACGGCCTGACAGTTTCACATTTCATCGGTCTTCATTAGGCAGTGGTTCGGGGTCAAGAGCTAGTGCAAGGTGGCGCATCAGCACTCAGGGTGCAACATCTCAGGCACTTCAGGGCTGTGTGTAAGCTGTGCCGGAGGCCGCGGAGGATGAGGAGGAGAGTATTCTTAGACACAGGATGTTACCGACGTCCCTGCCTTGGAAAAGGTTGGCGCGAATTTGAGGCGGAGGAGGAAGATGAGGCAGATCAGTTTGCCTAGTTGCCCCTCGACCCAGATGCTTGGGAAATCAAGGCTCCATCTCTCACATGAGTAGCTTGGATGCTCCATTTTCCCTCCAACATGATCCTCAGCATTAAGGCCCATCAAAATGATCAACAGTTACTGATTGCCACCCCCTGGATCCCCATACAAAAAAAAAAATCAGCACTTTCCTTCCACCACCCAAATAAGAGTAAAATGTAGGAAATGGAGACTTGCGATTGATCAACTGGAGACATCTGTTGCGTCTGCCTTCACGTTCCCCAAATGTCACGGGTGGAACAACAGTAGCGACGTACAGCAGTAGAGTGCCAAGAAGGCTTAGCGGCATCCCCCCCCTCCCCCCCCCACGCAGCAGGCAAGGTGGCAGAAGCCTAAAGGGCTGACCTCTGGCAATCATTTGTTTACCACCTCACCAACGCATGTAATGCAGGGCAATCACATCCACACAACAGAGATCAGCTTAAGATCCTGTGCCACGACTATCTGCGTCACAACACCGATTGTTTTGCATGGTTTCACGGACCCAATAGACTTCTGGGTATCCAAAATGGCGAAGGCCGAGCGGCTCGTCACGCCATAGAGGTTTGTCCTGCCCAGCAGCCAGCTCATATCAGTGCGGACCTTCAGACACAGCTGGAGGAGTCATTACAGACAGAACGCATCCGGCTTTCCACAAGATAATGTGGATCGTTTGACTTTCATCAAGCTGAATCAGGCATGGATCTCTGATGATGTTGTGGCCCCAATTGCCGAGTCAACCGATTACTGCCAGTCTACTTCACATTCCCTTTTCAAACAGAAATGGTCCTCCTGAAAACTTTTTTTTTATATTATCATGTCTTTCTGCTATTTTTATTCTCTTTTCCCAACAGTTCATTTTGCTGGTTTTGCTGTTAGGAGACTGTAAAAGACAGCAAAGGTTTCATGACAACACCGTATTCCATTTACTCACTTTATCTTAAGAATATTTTCGCATTGCAATGGTTTTATTGAGGTCATGGTTGCTGTGAGATGTACAGCAATAATCCATGGTCCTTTTGGAACAAAATGTGACTTCTAAGTGGCATTTCTCCTCACAATTTTAATATTGCTGAGAAGTCATATTTTATAATTTTTTTGGGTCATGTAGCTGTAGATACAGCAATATTCCATGGTCCTTTGTACAGAATGTGGGCTTCTAAGTGGCATTTCTCCCTCACAATTTTTAACAGTGGCTGAGAGTCATTTTTTATAATTTTTTTGGTCTTGTGCTTTGAAATGCAGCAATAACTACAGGTCCTATTATAAAAAAAATGTTGTTTTCTAATAGACATTTGTCTTCCACAATTGACCAAAGTGGCTCAAGGGGGTTCCCCAAAATGCATTTGAATTTTTTGCGGGCATTTTTCCTGTGACATGCAGCTATACTACAGGTCCTTTTCTAAAAATTGTTGTTTTCTAACAGACATTTTGTATCTTTCACAATTGACCAAAAGTGTGGGCTCAAGGGTCATGCTTTGAATGTTTGGGGGCATTTGCTGTGACATGCAGCTTATACTACAGGTGCGCGACTATTCTAAAAAAGTTGTTTCTAACCGACATTTGTTCTTCACAATAGTCAAGAGTGGCTCAAGGGTGATTGGTGCGTGTCTGAAACAGGAAAGAGGTAGGATACTGTTAATGGACACATATTGCAAAATGACATTTTTTGCAAGATCTTTAACATAGCTATCAATCCCTGTAATGAGACAACCCATTTAATACAATGAAAAAAGAGAAACAAAGACATGGTGGGATTCCATCTTATGTTTAAAAATGGTGTTTTTTCTAGAATTAAAGTACTAAAAAACTTGCATTGTACAAAATAGCTTGTTAAAAAAATTCCTCTGAATTGTACAAGGGAGGTACAGGAAAACTTGACCAGATATAGGTTATTCAGAGGACATGGAGTATGGAGCACGGACAGAGAACAAAGTACAGAGACCATTTCCTCCAGCCCGTTGGTAAAATGGAGAAAAAGAATGCCAAGATAAAGGGCACCTGGGTGTAACAGAGAGCGTTAACCACCAGATTTCCAGTTGAAGCTCAATTGTCACACTCATACGGAGGGGCAAGCGCTACCCAGGTATTGACTGTGTACAGAGGAGGCTGAGTTCTCACACTTCCGCTTTCCGCACTCTGCTTCAGCACGACAGTTTTCGTTGCTTGCGGTCATCAGGGGCATTTTAACCTGCGTGTTAATAGCTGACGGACGCCGCCTGGGCTTTCACCGCACCCACTGTAACTCCGGCCCTGGGTCATGCTTTGGCCCCAGGACAGTATAGTCCAATGTCCAGTGAAAACTAAAAATGGTGTTGAAAAGACTCCTTTCCGGAACTTTTTAAATTGGGGATCATGCAGGTTGGGGCATCATGCTGTGGCCCAGACTGGTATAGTCAATGTCTATGAAACTAAAATGGTGGTTGAAAACTCCTTTTTCTGGCACTTTTTAAATGTGGGGGTCAATCAGGTTTGGGGCTCATGCTGTGGCCCAGGACAGGCATAGTCAATGTCCAGTGCACCTAAAATGGTGGTTGAAAGTCTCCCTTCTCGCGCCCATTTTTATTGTGGGGGTCACGCTGTTTTGGGGCTCATGCTGTGGCCCAGGACAGGTATAGTCAATGTCCAGTGAAACTAAAATGGTGGTTGAAAGACTCCTTTTTCCGGCACTTTTTAAATGTGGGGGTCTTTCAGTTTTGGGCTCATGGTGTGGCCAGGCAGGTATGTCAATGTCCAGTTCAACTAAAATGGTGTTTGAAAACACCTTTTTTCCGGCCTTATTAAAATGTGGGTCATGCAGGTTTGGGGTTCCATGCTGCGTTTCGCAGACAGGGATATTCAATGTCCATCAAGTAACATGATGGTTCAAAATCATACTGCCTTCTGGCACTTTTTAATTTGTGGGTGATCAGGATTAAAGGGTCAGCTGTGGTACAAGACAGGGGATAGTAAATGGTCTGTGACTCTTTTTTCTGTGACTTTTATAACCTAAGTGTGTTTGCCTAAGATGTAGCACGTTATCCATTTGAACTGTTGTGGATGTTAATTTCAGCTTTTCTCCAGCCTTGTTTGGGTGTAAAATGAAGGTGTTGTTGCATCTCCCATAGATCTTTAAATGGTCATCGCGCATAATCGATGCTCACTATCGAAAAACCTTATCGATAGCGGCCGACTATCGACTATCGATCGATCTCGATAGCCAACGCAATCGCTCAACACTACTCAGGATCCACATCCTGCCGACGATCCCTGGCGTGCACCCTGACTGGATTCTCGCCAGAGGGCCCCTCTGCTGGTTCCGACGCCTCAATGACAGGAGCCCCAGCCGACGCCACCCCTGAACTGGGGCAACGCCCGCTGCGCTCCGCTGGGTCCACCCGCTGCGCTCCACTGGGTCCACCCGCCTGCATGAATTCCTCCCGGGTTGAACCGCGCGAGACCGCCCTGACGAACGCGCGGTCCGGCCTGGAGGGTTACTTTGGGGCTAAGGCGCTCTGGAGGGCGGGTCCGGCGCCTGGATGAAGCCCCCGGCCCAGAGCCCAAACCAGGAGAGGCAGAGGCGCCCGCAGCAGAAGCCACTGACGCCGAAACTCCCCCCCCCAGTGCACCCCGTACCTAAGCCTAATGCCAGGCTTGGCCGCGTTTCCCGCGGGGGGGGGGGGGGGGGGCCCGCGGTGGGCGGGGGGGGGGCGGGGGGGGGCGGGGGGGGGGCCGGGGGGGGGGGGGGGGGGCCCCGGGGGGGGGGGGGGGGGGGGGGGGGGGGGGGGGGGGGGGGGGGGGGGGGGGGGGGGGGGGGGGGGGGGGGGGGGGGGGGGGGGGGGGGGGGGGGGGGGGTGGGGGGGTGGGGGGGGGGGGGGGGGGGGGGGGGGGGGGGTGCCTGCCAGAGCTGCACCAGCACTCATCCACAGAATCCAAACCAGCCATAATGACAGAAGAATGCACGTTGGCGGTACAGTTTGAAATGCCGCCACTAACTGCTGCCACGGGACGCGGCCTTATATCTCGGCCCCTTCCACACGCCGCGCGACTAACTCCGCCCCCTAATCTCGCGCCACGGCCGGTGCGCCGGGTCATGTGGGCCTCCCACTAAGGCTGCGACCCCATGTCCGGCCCCAGCCTAAATGATCGTATTGTACGCCCGGGGGAGACGAGACGTAACTCGTAGTCCGGTAGCCCCCTCAGCCTCTGAGCCCCATAGCAGCTACTAGAACAGTAGTTACGCTCATGCTTGTAGTGAAAGGGAGACCTCAGACTTGTTATACGGTATTTCTTATGGATACAAGATCCATGTGTCTTGTCGAGTAACCTTTTCAGAATAAAAAATGACATAAGACTTATCTGAATGTTTCTTATCGATTACAAGAATGTTACTGTACATTGTAACTTATGAGACAACAAGAATCAGATTTCCATCGCATTCATGGAAAGTAATGTGATCGTTCTAATTTTTCGAAAGCAAAACATTATCATCAGAAGCAGCTGTACAGCCAGGAGTAAGGGGATATGACAGTGATGGCGAACCTTTTTGGGACCGAGTGCCGAAACTGCGACCAAAAATACCTTAGTTACCGCAAAGTGCCGGCGATGTCGGCACGAAGCAGGGAGGTGACGTTGGGAAGTGGGGCTGCACAACAATTAATACGAGGGATGTGACGGCCGCTTAGCCCATCCATCTGCCATATATCCACTATACAGTGACAATATAGTGGTAGATAGCAGTGTACACAGGTGCTCAGCAGACAGTTGACTGAATAATACCACAACACCACCACATAGTGACTGAATAATACCGCCACGTATCACCACCACATAGTGACTGAATAATACCACAACACCACCACATAGTGACTGAATAATACCACAACTAGAGATGGGCGAATTTCTCAAAAAATTTGATTCGGTCACTTCGCCGAATTTTCCGACAAAAATAAATTCGGTCCGAATTACTTCGGGACGAATCGCATTAAAAGCAGCTATTTCCAGGCTGCACAGAGCCTGCAGGGTGTGTAAAACATTGTGCCTTGCTTAAATATGCAGAGGGAGCTTGGTTTGGTCTTCATACAATGTTGTGTTTTAGTATGACACGCAGATGACTGCCGCCGCTCTTAGAATCGCTTCACTATAAAATTCCCTGGGCACTTAAGAGGGCAAAACTGACCAAAAAACTCAAGCGGGAATGTAGCCTGATAAAGTCATGCCAGCGAAAGCTGGAAAAAAACAAGCTGAGAGCTCAGGTGGGGAACATTAGTGACAGAGTGTGGAGGTGACGGCGGCAGCCACAGCAGCATGAGGTCAGGCAGTGGCACAATGACTTCTGGGGTGGGGAAAACAGGAGGAAGGGCCCCAGAATGGGACAATGACTGAGAGCGGGGGGTCATTGGGGGCAGCAGCATTTAGGTCAGGGAGTGGGACAATGGGCATTTTGGGAGGGGCAAAACAAAGGGGGGGGAAGCCCACAGAATTGGGAAAAAGACTGAGGCGGAGGTTTTCCCGGGGGCAGCAAACAAGAGGTTTAGGAGTGGCACAATGGGCAATGTGGGGAGGGCCCGGGCAAACAGCCCCAGCAGCAGCATTAGGGCAAAAAGTGGCACAAAGACAAATTCTGGAGGGTGGGAAAAAAAAAGAGTAGGCCAAAAGAGTGGCACAAAGACGAGATTTGGGGGTGACGGCGGGGAGGGCAACAGCATGAGGTCAGAAGTTGGGGACAATGACACAAAGTGGGTGACGGGGAACGGCCCCGCAGCATGAGGGCAAAGAGTGGCCAATGCCCTTCTGGAGGTGGCAAAAAAAGGAGGGAAACCACAGATGGCACAAAGACTGAGAACGGAGGTCACGGCGGCCGAAGCATTTAAAGGGTTTGGCAGTGGGACCCAAAGGGCATTCTTTTAGGTGGGGCCAAAAAAAAGGACAAAAACCCCCAGAGTGGCACAATGGGTGAGAGTGGAGGGCACAAAAGCAGCAGTAAAGAAAGGGCCCGGCCGTGGCACCCAAAGAAATTCGGAGGTTGGCCCAAAACCCCGGAAAGGGAACACAGAAGGCACAATGATGAGAGCGGGAGGTCCCCGGCGGAGAAACATGAGGGTTTGGCCGTGGGGCCCAAAGGAAAATTCTTTGGGGGGTGGCCAAAAAAACAGGAATAGGCCACAGGTGGCAAAAAATGACTGAGAGGGGGAGGTCACAAACAGCAGCAATATTTGGTCGGGGGGGTTGGGACAAAGACACAGTGTGGAGGACCAGGCCCGCACCACACAGCCCCAATTTAAAGGGCAGAAAGTGGCACAATGACATTCTGGGGTGGTTTAAAAAAATTTTTAGGCCCCAGAGTGGCACAATACACAGTGTAGGGCACCCCAAAAGCAGCAGGTTTCGAAGGGCAGGCATTTTGGGACAATGACTTTTTGGAGGTGGCAATACAGGGGGAAACCACAGTGGGGGCACAATGATGAGGGGCGGGGAGGTCACGGTGGCAGAAGATGAGGTTAGGCAGTGGCACAATGACATTCTGGAGGTGGCCAAAAAAAATTGGACTAGGCCACAGAGTGGCCAAATTTATGAGGGGAGGGCACAAAGCGCAGTAAAAAGGTGGGGAAAGGGGGGCACAATTTACATTCGGGGGGGCAAAAAAAGGAGGAAAAACCACCGAATGGCAAATTCTGAGGCCCGGAGGGCACCGGGCGGGGAGGGGAGCATGAGGTTTAGGCAGTTTGGACAATGACCAGGGGGTGGAGGACCGGCGCGCCACAGCAGCAGCAAGACGTCGAAAGTTTGGGACAATGACATTCTGGAGGTGGCAAAACAGTATTGGCCACGTGTGGCAAAAATGGGCACGTTGGGGGGGGGCATGGAAAGGGGTCACAGCAGCAGCCTGGGGGTTTTGAGAGGGGGCACAATGAAAATTCTGGAGGTGGGGAAAACAGGGGGGAAGCCACAGATTTGGACAATGGGCTGAAAAGCGGGGGGTCACGGCGGGAGCACATTAAGGGCCAGGGAGTGGCCCAATGACACGTGTGGAGGACATGGGGAGCCCACAGCACAATGAGGTTTAGACAGTGGCACAATGGGCTATTTTTGGAGGTGGGAAAAAAAAGGAGTAGGCCACAAGTGGGACAAAGACAAAAGATTTGAGGGGGAAGGGGGGCAGGAAACAACAGCATGAGGTCAGAGGGGTGGGACAAAGGGCCCCCAGTGTGGGTTTAAAGGCAACAGCAGGGGAGCAGAATTTAGGTCATAGAGTGGCCCCAATAAAATTTTTTGGAGGGGGCAAAAAGGAAAAAAGCCACAGAAGGGGAAACCAAAAGACTGAGAACGGAAGGCACGGCGGGGCCCAAGCAAGGGTTTGGCAGTGGCACAATGAAAATTTTTGGAGGTGGCAAAAACAGGACTAGGCCACAGGTTGGGACAAGACTGAGAGTGGAAGGTCAAACAGCAGCCGTTTGAGGTTTAGGGGAGTGGGACAATTGGGCATTCTGGAGGTGGCCCCAAAACAGGAGGAAGCCCAAATTTTGGGACAATGACCGGGGAAAACGGGGGGTCACGGGGGCAGAAGCATGAGGTTAGGAGTGGCACAATACATTCTGGGGGTGGGGAAAAAAAAGGATAGGTCCCCAGTTGGCACAATGATGAGAGGGGGAAGGTCACAAAAGCAGCAGTATAAAAGGGCGGGCAGTGGCACAAAGACATTTTGGAGGGTTTGGGCCCCAAAAAAGGGGGAAAACCACAGAAAAGACACAAAGACGAGAGCGGGGGTCACGGGGGGGAGGGAGCATGAGGCAGGGAGTGGGACAAAAGACACAGTTTTTGGGAGGACATGGCAGCAGCCACAGCAGCAGCATTAGGTCAGACAGGGCACAAAAGACAAATTCGGAGGTGGCAAAAAAATTTGTAGGCCACAGAGTGCAAAAAAAAAAAGGGGGGGGGGGGGGGGGGCAAAAAAAGAATTTTTGGGGGACGGCGGCAGGGCAACAGCATGAGGGCCCGGAGGGCACAATGACACAGTGTGGAAAGTTTACGGCAACAGCAAAAAAGGGAGCGCAGCATGAGGGGGATAGAGTGGCAAAAATGACATTCCCCGGGGGGTGGCAAAAAAGGGGAAGGGCCACAGAATGGCCCCAATAAATGAAAGCGGAGGTCACGGCGGTAAGCATGAGGTTAGGCATGGCACAATGACATTCTGGAGGTGGCAAAAAAAAAGGGGTAGGGGCCCCGAGTTTGGGACAATGCAGAGAGTGGAGGTCCCCAAACACAACAGTAAAAAGGGCGGCGTGGCAAAATAAAATTTTCTGGAGATGGGGAAAAAAGTATTAGGGCCACAGTGTGGCAAAAACACAGGGGTTTGGGGGGCACGGGAGGAGTCACAGCAGCAGCCCCCAGGTCAGGAGTGGCACAAAGGGGATTCTGGGGGGTTTGGGAAAACGGAGGAAGCCACAGAAATGGGGACAAAAAGACTGAGAGAAAAGGTCACGGGGGGCAAACAGAAAAGGGGCAGGGGGTGGCAAAAATGACACAGTGTGGAAAGGGGGGCACGGCAGCAGGGCCCCAGAGAAACATGAGGTCAAAAAAGTGGCAAAAATGACTTTCCTTTGGGGGTGGGCCCAAAAAAGTATTAGGCCACAGGGGGGCACAAAAACACAGTGTAGAGGTTTCCCAAAAGCAGCATACGAGGTAGGGAGTGGCACAATTTACATTTGGAGGTGGCAAAAACAGTATTAAGGCACAGTTTTGGGAAAAATGACACAGTGGGGGAGGGCACGGCAGGAAGGGGCACAGCAGCAGCAAAGAGGTCAGGGGGGTTGGGACAATGACATTCTGGAGGGGGGCAAAACAGGAGGAAAACCCCAGAGTGGCACAATGAACCCGAGAGCGGGGGGTCAAAAGGGCGGCACCCGCCCTGAGGGCGGCAAGGGGGCACAATTTACACTTTGGGAGGCAAGGGAGCACCCAGCAGCCAGCATAGGTAGACATGGCACAAAGACCAAAATTTTGGAGGTTGGAAAAAAAAAGGGGCAGGCCAACAGAGTGGCACAATGACAGAGATTTTAGGTGATGGCACCCGGAGCAAAAGCAAGAAGTAGGAGGTTCACAAAGACCAGTGTGGGGTGGCACGGGAACAGCAACAAACAGAAGGGGGCAAAGGGGGTCTAGATTGGGCAAATACAGAGTTTGAGGTGGTGGCAATTTCCAGTTCCCCCGGTTAAAAATGGTTGGGAAGGGCAGCTGGAGGAAAAATGGCCGCAGATGTGTTTAAACAGGGGGGGTGGCGGCCCTCAAAAAATTTGTGGTGAGGCAGGTATTTTTAAACCCCGACTGACAAAAATAAGTCCCTTTTGGGGTGTGGAAAAACCTGGCCGTTCCACGCCTGATTCATCTTGACAAAGGTCAAATCGTTCCACATTTCCCGTGGACAAAAAGGGTTTTTTTCCCTTGGGGGTAACGATTGGCCCCCGCCGCACTGAACACCCCCCTCTGAAGGGCCCCACTACTGGGGGGCAGGGCAGCTTCTCCCCCTGGGAAACTCGGCAAGTTGCGGCCAAAAACATCCCGTTTTTTGGGTTTCCCAGTAGTCCACGGTTTTTCTAATGAGGTGGAAAAGGGGCCTTTTCCAAGTAAAGGGCCCCAAAAACCCTTTTTGGGTTTAGGGGCTGCTCCAGGTCCTGCTGGGTGCCTTTTCCAACGCCCTTTCCCCAAAAGGCGGGTTTAAGGAACCGGGTCATCAGTGACTCCAACTTAGGTTTTTCAAATGATGGAGTTTATGCTCCTACCCCCCCCCCCTTCCCCAGGGGCCCGCGGCAAGTTGTACTTGAGTGCTGAAAAACCCCCCGGTCAGACCTGTCAGAGGAGGGGAACCCATGCCGCAAAATAGGAGGGCCAACTGATTACGGAGGTTTTCCCTTTTGTATTTTTAGTTTGTCCTCCCCCTTTAAATTTGCTGGGGAAAAAGGGTCCCCCCTTTTTGGGCCGGTTTCGAGGGTCCCCCAAAAGGTGGAGAGCCAAAAAGTCTTTCCCCCTGCCGGTTTGACTATTCGGCTTTCATACCGGAAAACAGAATTTCTGGGGGCCTTTTTACAATTTACTCCGAGGGGCCCCTGCCTCCAAATTTTCCCCTGTAAAACTTTCCACGGGGCTTGGGGGTTTTATCTGCCCGTCTTCTCATCTCCATCCCCCCTCCTCCCCGTGCTCCTGCTCCTCCTTCCCCGTCACCGGGTTGAAAATCCACTCTTTCACCAGGGCAATGCTTTTTTGCTCCCAAAGTCCCCTCCTACTCCTCCTCCTCCGCCATTTCAGTCCCAACCCCACTCATGTGGCCACGAGTGTAGTCGCCCAATCTCCAATCCCCTTTCCCAGACAGATTTTTCAGCAAATTTTTCCCGGGAAAGAAGCCTGGGAAAGACGTTTTTTCATCCCTAGTTTTGGGGACGACAAAAACGTCGCCCTTCCCCCGAATGGCCCCAACAAACGGCAGGTGTCATGGGGGGGGGGGGGGTTGGGGGGGGGGGGGGTGCCACTGGCCCGACATCAAAATTACACAGGGGGGGAGTATTCTGTCTGCCTGGATCATCAAAAAATCGTTTAAAGGCCTTTCTCGTTCATACAGTCGGTTTCCCGGGGTGGGGAAAAATTTTCATATCAGAGGTGTTGGGGGGGGCCGTTTGCCGCTGCAACTCGGGAGGGTGTTCCTGGCTTTGTACCAATGGATAAAGTGCTTTTCAAAGTTTTTTCCCGGCCAAATTTTTAGAATCTGCTGAAATCTTGGGAAAACTTTTGGAACCCTTTTTTTAACCAGAGAAACACTTTTCGCCCCCTTCAGGGCACAAAAGGGCCATCCCTCCCCCGGTGCAAGCGGGGGGACAACCCTGTTCCTCCCCTTGCCGCACCATGGGTTTCCCATTTGGTTGGCGCGGAGAAAGCCCCACATCGATTTCTTTGCTGCATGATGCGGGGGCCCGTTCCCCCCTGTGTGAAATTTGTTGCGAGGCAACCCGGTTTTTAACTGCGTGACACCCCTTGTGCCCTACACAAGTGGTTTGATGGAGCAGTACTTGTTGGGGGCTGAGATGGTGGTGTTTGGGGGGGGAGGAGGGGGGGGAAAAATTGGGGCGGTTCAGGGAATTTGACAACGTGGGGGGAGAAAACGGCCCTCTCCCCGTCCCAATTGTTGGTGTGCCTGGGGAGGGAAACACATTCACCCAGTGGGCCGTAAAGGACATGTACTGGCCCGACCGGGAGTTACGCTCCCCAAATTTCCCCCGCTGCCCTGCCCCCTTGGAAAAAAACCGATAAGCCCAAGGGCGGCCCACCTTCTTTTCTAAAATTTTTTATGAAAATGCTGGGGACACCCTTTTTTTAAAAAAAAATTTCGGCTTGGAACTCCCATCCGGCTTGGCACAAGCCCCTTGGGCTCAAGTCCACCATTTGAAAAAGGGGGGGGACTGCAATACCAAAAACTTGGACAGGAGCAAGGTCAGCTGCTGCACCTTTGGGTGGTTGGACGCATATTTGCTTTTGCAATCCCCCCTCGCTTTAACGAATGTGGCCAAGAGTAGCGAGGAGAAAGGGGCATTTTGGACCGGGAGATGGGGTTTTAAAAAAGAAAAAAAGTCCCTTCTGCAGAGGTGGGGGGGCCTTGACTGGCTGCAATTTTCAGCGTGCCCCCCGGGCGCTGCTTTTCTGCTTCTGTTGCGCGGCGGCGGGGTTGGGCCACCACATCTGAGCCCCGTTTCCCAAAGGGGGCCCCCGGATTGGGGGACGCTGCATTTTGTTGAGCAGGGGGCCTTGGGGGCCCAAAGTTACTCCCTGGCCCACGCTTTACTTTCTGCCCCCAGAATTTTACCTATACCCAAAATTCGTCCTCCGGGGTCTTTTTTAAAGAAAATGCCACACCCCCGGTATGGATTTTTTTTCCCAACGCTCCCCACTGAGTGACTACTGCCCCGCTGCCTCGCTTTAGCCCCTGTCGGGTATTTCTTGGGGCCTGCGAAGAGTTTTTTTTTCCCCGTGGGGGCCCCCCTGGCCCCACCCCCCAAAACGGCCCCTATTGCTGGGCCACGCCACACGACCCCATTGCTGGCTGGGGCTGCTGCCTGACGCGCTAAACTGACAAACCCCTTTTCCTGACATGAGAAGCCCTTGCCTCACCCGGCTTCCAAAATGGGCGGCTACAAACCATCTATTTGGGGTTTCATCGTCAAATGCTTTTCCCCCATCACCCGGGCTTTTTTATTTCCGAAAGGGTGACCTTAAAAACATTACCTCCCCTGCCACTCTCCACATCTATACTTTTGCCGCCACTGCCCAAAAAAGCGGGGATATTGGCCCCATTTCTTCGGGTTTCCAAGGGAAATGCTGACTGCCCTCCTCAAAAATTTTTCTTTCTCTATTTAGTGGCGCTGGGGGCCCCCGGGCCACATAAGGGAGATCCTGGTGAAAGGGAAAGGGGGGACAGAGGGGGGGCCCGAGGGGCAGGTGAGGGCCCCCCCCCCCCCCCCCCCCCCCCCTTCCCCCCGGGCCATGCCCAAATAAGGGTTTGTCTAAAGGGTTCCCCAACCCCCCCCCCTTTCTTGGGTTTTCCCAGATGTCATCTGGGGGGAAGAGGATGACCTAAATCAACCAAAACAAGAACCCTTTGGGTTGCTGAAAAAACCCCACGGGGGCCCCTAGATGACAGCGGGGAGTTGTGGCCTCACCGGTTTACCCCTGCTTTTGAAAGGGCCCCTTTTCTGTGCTTTCGACCTGGGGCCCTTTCCAGGAATGTTTTTTTGCCCCTGCAACTGCAGGGGCAGGCCCGCCACCCCTCTGTCTGACTTTTGTTTGTTCTAAAATTTACAGACACTGTTTTTATGTGATATCTGTATATGGGTAAATTTTAAAACCCTGTTTTTGACCCCCCAAATTTAACCCAGTAACAAGCTTGGGTTTTCACCTTGGGGTATAAATTGCGCTCCCCAAAAGGCCAGGGAAAAAATTTTCTTTATTTTGTCGTTTAAAAAAAACGGTGTTTTTTACTAAAAAGTAAAAGCACCCAAAAAGGCTTAAAATTTAAAACCTTTTGGACTGAATTTGGTACAGGAAAAATGGTTTTATATTTTTTTGGGGTTGAAAAAGCGGTTTATTTTTGTCAGGGACAAACCCCAAAACAACGCTTAATTAACCCCTGGTTTTAAAATTTCGCCAAAGAATTGAGCCCCCACAAACTAATAGCTTTTGTAGCGTGTTAAAAATTGCTGTTTTTTTACG
The DNA here is from genome assembly GCA_025379985.1 of Phyllomedusa bahiana. NCBI lineage: Eukaryota > Metazoa > Chordata > Amphibia > Anura > Hylidae > Phyllomedusa > Phyllomedusa bahiana. The sequence goes on from JAODAL010058295.1 coordinate 20,223, forward strand.
CCACCAACAAAGGGAAAAGTTTTAATTAACCTTTGCTTTTTGAATTTGGCTAAAAGGAAATTTGTATAAATTTTGGGGTTGAAAAAAAGACGGTTTTTTTTGGGGTCCCGCACACCAGCAAAACCAAACGCTTTAAAATTTAACCCTGGGGTTAAATTGCCAAATAGAAATTTAGCCCGCCAACAAAGAAGTGGTTTTTTGTATTGTAAAAAAAAAATGTTTCCCTTTTTAAAGAAAAAACAGGAAAAAAATGGCTTAGGGTCCCACTTGGATATTGGGGAAAGGATATGCAGCTGCATTTGGACCCCAAGGGGGTTTTAAACCAAAAACCCCAAAAAAATTTAGAAATAGAACTTAAGAGAACGTCTTTTGAGACAAGCGAGACACCCCCCAAAAAATCCCCTTTATAAAAATCAATTTTTTCAGAAAGTTTCAGCCGCGGGAGAAAATTCCCTGACCAAATACAGGTGAAGGGGGTATGAGCTTTCCCCCGTCGCGCCCAGACTATATATCGGGGAATCCCCAGAATCCCCCCCCGGTCTCTGATTGGGTTCACCTCTGCACATGTCATGCAAAGGGAAAGCCCTTTTTCCCCCCCAGGTGCTTTTTCCCATGTAGCGCCAAAGTGCTCCCCAGCCATTTTATCAACAAAAGCACACTTCGTTCACCCGAAGTTTTTCCCCAAAGTTTTGACCCCTTTGTTCCCAACCGAAGTTTTTCCTGAAAATTTTAAATGAAATTCCCCCTTCGTTAGGTTTTAATTCGCCCATCTCTAACCCCCAACACCCCCCACCACCACCTAGTGATGAATAATACCAAACACTACCCCCCCACCCCATTGTGGGCTGAATAATACCAAAACACCACCACCCCAAAATGACGGGAAAAATAAACCCCCCACACCACCCCCCACAAGTGCCCGAATAAATTACCCCGTACGTTTAAAAAACCCACCAAAAAAGTGACCCGAATAATAAACCAAAAAACCAAACCCCCACCACATTGTGGGCTGAATTAAAACCAAAAAACCCCACCAAACCCCCACCCTTTGTGACTGAAAAATACCACAACACCACCACCACCACATAGTGACTGAAAAATACCACAACACCACATTGTGACCCGAACAATTCCCCAACAAACCCCCACCTCAACCCAAACCCCCCACCCATAGTGATGAATAATACCCCAAAAAACCACCACCACCCCCGTGATGAAAAAATACCGCACGTATCGCCACCAAAAAAGTGGCGGGAAAAAACCCCAAAAACCACCCCCACCCCAAAGTGAATGAATAATTTCCGGGCCAAACTCCCACTACTTTTTAAAACTGAATAATACCGCCCAACCATTTCTTAAAAAAAAAACCCCTTTTCACTTTGCCCACATATAAGAGATTAGATTTCAGGGCACATTTTTGTGACTCACAAAGTGACGTTTCTCCAATGAGTCGGTTTTACATTCCGGTTTTTTTCTCCAACCCTTTTACACCCTTTACGCTGAAATTTTTCCCCCCCCAAAAACTCACCCCGCCATATTTTGACACAAAAATATTAGAAAACCCCCACTTTTTCCCGAACTCCTTTCTTAAAAATTTTATAAGTCCCCCCAAGGGTTTGGTAGGTGTAAGGTTTCCCCCAATTAGGCAGTATATAGATTTTAGGTCCCCCAGGCAGATGGTATTAAAGTATAGGTTTCCCCCCAGGCGTTTTACGTCCCCCCAAAGGCCCGTTACTTTAATAGCTTCCTCCACCAGCCGTATAAAAGATAAACACCCCCAACCCGCCAAATTAAAGATAACTCTCCCCCCCAAAAAGTATAAAGATAATCTCCCCCACCAAAACATATACAGTTTTAACCCCCTCCCCCACCAAAAAGTATAAAGATAAAATTCCCCACCCCAAACAGTATACCAGTTAAAATCTCCCCCCCCAGCCGTATATAGATA
>JAODAL010058296.1:0-22168 GCA_025379985.1 Phyllomedusa bahiana
CTCACATTTGCCCCTGAAATGCATTCAAAATTACAAATTTTTAACTTTGCCGCCCTTACCCACAACACTTGCCCATTTTTTTGATTGCTACTCGTTTCAAAATGCTCCTTTTGGGAAACCCACCCAGCCCCCCTTTCCACGCGGGCCTGTCGGGTAAACCCCCAAATTTACGCAAAACCGTCTACTAGCCCCCCCCCATAGGGCCCTTGTTAGGAATTTTGGTCCCTTTGGACGAATCCATTTTTAATAGACAGTGACCCCGGACAGGGTCACCCTGGTTCATCCCCGGGGGGAAAAAAAGAGAGGGGAGAAAGGATACCAATTATAATAAAAAAAAAAAAAAAAATAAATTTAAAAAAATAATAAAAGGGGTAACACGGTTTTCCCCCGCTTTCCTATCAAAGGCCCCTTTTCTGCGAACCCACGTTGGACACCCTTGGCATTAGGGTGTTTATGACGACACATTTTGAATGCAACCCCCCAGTAAGTGCTTATACGGGGCCTTCCTAAAGATTCCTATATGTAATTGGTCATGTTAGAGTTTTGCTTATTTTTTAATTTTAGTTTCCCCTCTATTCTTAGCTATTTTTTCCCCGGCCTTACATTGAATTTAAAACCCTGAAATTAATCCCCATGAAATTTTTCTGTTTAATTGCCCCTTTTTCCTTAAATAAAAACATTTTTGCGGAAAAAAAAAAAAGAAAAGTTGTGCTGAACAGAGTGGGGGAGCGGAAGTGTGAGGTAAACCTCCACCCTTTTCCTCATACACATAAAACCGGGGTGCGTTGCCCCCCGTATAGTGCGGACCAATTGATTTCATTTTGGAAATACTGGTGGTTAACGCCCCTGTTCCACTCAGGTCCCCTTTTTCTTGCATTTTTTTCCATTTACTCAACGGCTGGAGAAATTTGTCTCATACTTTGTTCCGTCGTGCCCATACCCCTGTCCTCTGAATAATCATCTGGTAATTTTTCCTGTACCACTTGTAAATGAGGTTTTTTTTTCCACTTTTTTTGTACATGCAAGTTTTTTAGATTTAATTCAAAAAACATTTTTTTTAAAATGGAGGGAAATCCCCCTGTCTTTGTTTCTCTTTTTTAATTGTTTAAAAGGGGTTGTCTCAATACAGAGATTTTAGCTATGTTAAAAAAATTTTGCAAAAACAATCATTTTGCAATATTGCCCCTTAACGTGCCCTACCTATTCCTGTTTCTGACAGCACCTCCCCCTTGAGCCCCCCTTTTGCAATTGTAAAAACAAATGTCTGTTAGAAACAAATTTTTTTTATAATAGGACCTGTAGTATAGCTGCATGTCACAAAAAAATGCCCCCCAAAAAATTTAAAAAATGACCCCTGAGCCCCTTTTGCAATTGGGAAGAACAAATGTCTTTTAGAAACAATTTTTTTAGAAAAGGGCCTGTAATATTGCTTCTTTCAAAAAAGATTACCCCAAAAAATTATAAAAAATGACTTCTCACCATGTTAAAAATTGGAGGGAGAAAAGCCCTTAAAACCACATTTTTTCCAAAGGCCCTGATTATGCTGACTCACAGCAACAACCCCCAAAAAAAAAAATATGACTTCTCAGCCACATTAAAAAAGTGATGGAGAATGCCATTAAAAACCCCATTTTGTTCCAAAGGACCCTATTTCGTATCTCACAGCAACATGACCTCAAAACCCTTTAAATCGAAAAATTCTAAAATTTAAAATGAGTAAAGGAAACGGGGTTGTCATAAACCTTGCTGTCTTTTACTTCCCCACAGCAAAAACAAAAAAGAATGTTGGGAAAAGAGAAAAAAAATTGCGAAAAATGACATTTTAAAAAAAAAGTTTTAAAGAGGCCTTTCTGTTTGAATAGGAAGTAAATAGACCCGCAACTAAAGGGACCCCGGCAATTGGGCCAAAACATCACAGGACCATGCCCGATTCATTTTTAGAAAGTCAAAACGATCCCACATTATTTGAAATGGGTGCGTTTGCTGTATGACTCCTCCAGCTTGCTGAAGGCCGCTCAAAAATGACGCTGGCTCTGGGCAGGACAACACCCCTATGGCCCTGGGGAGTGACTCGGGCCCCTTCGTCCTTTTTGGATACCCAAAAAGTTTTAAATTTGGGGCCCGGAACCCCATCCCCAAAAAAATCGGGGGTTTTAGAACGCAGATTGTCCCCTGCACCCCTGATCTTTAAACCGCTACGGCTACTTGGCACCTACTGCTGTCCCCGTCGCTGATGGGGGGGTTTCCCCCGTGAAAAATTGAGGAAAGTGAAGCAACCAACAGATTCCCCGTTTTATCAAACAGCAAGGTCTCCATTTCCTGCATTTTAAACCCCATTGGGGGGGTGGAAGGAAATTTTCTGATTTTGTTTGTACCGGTATCCAGTAGGGGGGCCCACCCGTAAAATGTTTTTTTCATTTTTTATGGGCCCTTTAAAAAGAGGATCAGGGTTTGGGGGAAATGGAGCACCAAGCACTCATGTGAGAGAGGGGGCCTTGATTTCCCAAGCCTCTGGGGGCTAGGGGGAAATAGCAAACTGATTTTCCCATCTTCCCCCTTTCCCCCTCAAATTCCCCGGCCCCAAACCCCTTTCCAAGGCGGGACTTTGGGAACATCGGGGTCCCCGGAAAACCTCCCCTCCTCCTCCCCCCTTTTCCCCCCGGGACAGCTTCAACACTAGCTCGGGGCCCCGGGAAACCCCTCCTAAATTAAGCCCGATAAATTTTGAAACTGTCGGGCCCCTTTTTGATTTACGGAGAGGAGGCTCCGTGTCCGCATCCCTTTTCCTCTCCCCCCCGTCGGGTGGGGGGGACCTTTTTTTTTTTTTTGTTTTTAGAGTGTCCAACGATCGTTTTCCCCGAACTAAGATCACCACAATGCCAGGGTGACAAGGGGAAATTTTCCCGCCGACCATTTGGGGCTTTTTCAAAAAATGGCAAATGGGGCAGAGCTCTTTTACCTGCCTCCCCTTTCAACACCAAAAGGTTTCCCCACCGCGCTTTTTCGGGCAAATTTTCCCCCCTTTTGTAATGCGTAATGGCATTTCCTGCTGCCACAATCGCGGGAGGCATGTGGAGGGGAATTTCCAGCGTGTTGCCACGGCCCAAAAAGGGGACGGTTTTACGGGGGGGCCCCAGCTGACGCTGCAAAACCCCGCCAGGCGGGACGAAGCCGGGGGCGAACGGGAGAATGCGGCTCAGACCACGACCTTCCTGAGCAGCATCCAGACCCGTTTAGCGCTTTAGAAATTTCGGGGCGAAAAGGGTTTATGACATGGGGCCCGGGAAGGGAAAGTGCTCCAGCCCCACCGATCTTAAGGGGGGCCAGGAGAAATTTCCCCCGGTTTTCGCACACCACCCTTGGGCCCGGGACAAGGTTTTTGTCACCCAGCCCCGCGCCCGGTCTCGTTGCGGAAAAGCGGTTTCCCCACTCCGACCTTGGGTGTGGGGCGGTTTTCCAAGACAGATTTAAAAACAACACGGCCTGGTTTTTTATGGGGACGTGATCCAAACCCAAAAGGGCCCTTGGGGGGGGAAAAAACCCTCACCATTTCCCCGCGGTTTTTAAAAAGCATGCCCGAGCCTGATACCACCGTCACCCCGAAAAATCCACCCCGCTCATCCAGTGGCTGTCACAAAAAAATATAACGGCCCCTTGGGCCCGGGTTACTAGCCAAAGTGTCAGTGGGCAATGGACCCTTTTTCCCGGGCCCCAGATGCAGACAACGGGTTGAAATTTTTGATTTACAAAGGGCTGGCCAAAGGGGAGGGACGCTTTTCTGGGAAAGAAATGCCTGCTCGGGATCTGGTTTAATTGGGGGCAGGGGGGGGCCATGACGTGGGGGAAAACCCATCTTTTCCACCAAGGAAAAAGGAAAACATTTCCAAAGGGGAAAAAAGCCTGGCAACCCCGGACTTTCAGGTTTTTTGGTTTTGGGAAAGGTTTGGGGTTTAAAGTTTTTCTTCTGTTTTCCCAAAACCTGGAAGACGGGAAGGCTGGCTGCTGGGACTGGCCGCTTTTAAGGGCGTGAAAGGTAGTAAAAACTGGGGGGAAAGGGAAAGGGGTAGGAGGGTTTTTTCTGGGGGTTGCGGGTTTACCCCGGGCGAGGGTTGGGGGCTGAAGCGGGGGCTGATCCCTTTAAATCATAAACTCTGAGAGAACTGGGCAGCTGAGGAACGTTTGGGGTGGTGGCGGAGGGGGAAAGGAGGAGGCGGAGACAGAGGTGTGACAGTTTTTGGAGGCCCGGCGTCGGCCCCGGTTTTTTTGGCCCAAGTGTTGCCTCCATTTCAACTCATCCCCTTTCGCGGCATTAAACAGAAAATTTTGGGGGGGTTTAAAAACACCAAAGGGTTTTCTTGCCTCTACTTATGCCTTTTAACGGAAAAGAGATATGACATCGCTGGTGAATAAAAGGTTTGCTAAAAGGGAAGGGCCAAGGCTTGAGGGGGTTTCCGGGAAACCTTTTTGACGGCGAAAAACCGAGGATTTGGGGGGGTTTTCCGCTGCCCCGGGTGGGCCCCTGGGGGAATCATTTTCGGGCGGATTTTTGCGACTGCCCTCCCCCTTTTTGAGGCGGGACCCGAAACTAAACACTCCCCCAAACATCTTCCTCCCTCCATGATGAACGCTCCCAAGCAAATTCTGCTGAAAAGACCCTTTTGGACCGAAAAGTCGCCCCCCCCCTCATAAATCATCAACACGGGTGATTTCCCGCGTCCTGACTTTTCTGCATCCAGGTTTGCGGCTACAAGAAAAAGAGGGCCCCTGCAAAGGGCTTTGGGCCCTGAAAAAAGCCCCGGGGAAATTTTTTGGGGCCAAAAAAATTAAAAACCCGGTTTTTTTTCCCTTTTCCTTCCCTCCTCTGATGGCATCAGAAAACGGGGCATCAGAGCAGAGAAAATCACCCCTTTTTGGGCCTTTTGGGATTTTTTAAAAACATCCCGTCTAAACCCCAACCGCTTTTTGTCATAAAAAGAGCTTCAAAAAATTTGGTTTAATCACAGTGGGGGGGTCCCCGGTTGACTTTGGCTGCCCCATGTTGGGGGGGATGCTAAATAAATGCTGAGGACGACATTTGGGGGCCGTGACGGGAGGAGGAGGAGGAAAGGGACTGGAAAGCAAGGTTTTCATTAACCACTGAAGAACAGATTGGGGTTTTTTTTTTAAAAAAAAACCCAAAAGGCCTGGGTCCCCCCGGGTTCCCCCGGGGGCCGGGGGGAAAAAAAAACCCCCCCCCCCCCCCCCCCCTCCTTTTCCCCTTAAACCCCCCAAAATTTTAAAAAAAAAAAAAGGGGGGGGGGAAATTTTTAAAAAAAAAAAACCGGGAAACCCCTTTTCCTTAAAAAAAAAAATTAAAAAAATTTTCAAATTTTTTCAAAAAAACTTTAAAAAAAAAAAAAAAAAAAAAAAAAAAAAAAAGGTTTTTTTTTACCCCTAAAATTCCCCCAAAAAAAAAATAAAAAAAAAAAATAAAAAACGGCAATAAAAAAAAAAAAAAAAAAAAAAAAAGGGCCCAAAAACCCCCCCCCCGTTCCCCCCCCAAAAAAAAACCCCCCCCCCCCTCCCCCAAAAAAAAAAACCCCCCCCCCAAAAAAAAAAATTTTTTTTTTCCCCCCCCCCCCCCCCCAACCCCCCCATTTTTTTCCCCCCCCCCCCCCCAAAAACCCCCCCCCCCCCCCCCCCCCCCAAAAAAAAAAAAACCCCCCCCCCCCCCCCCCCCCCCCCCCCCCCCGGGTTTTAAAAAAAAAAAACCCCCAAAAACCCCCCCCCCCACAAAAAAAACACCCTTTTTTAAAAAAATTAAAAATTTTTTTTTCCCCCAAAACCCCACCAAAAACCCCCCCCCCCCAAAAAAACCCCCCCCCCCCAAACCCCCCCCCCCCAAATGGCCCCCCCCCCCCCCCCAAAAAAAAAAAACCCCCCCCTCCCCCCCCCCCCTCCCCCAAAACCCCCCCCCCCAAAAACCCCCCCCCCAAACCCCCCCCGCCCCAAAAAACCCCCCCCCCCCCCCTTTAAAAAAAAAAAAAAACCCCCCCCACCTTCCCCCCGGGGGCCCCCCCCCCCCCCCCCCCCTTCCCCCCCCCCCACCCCCCCCCCCCCCCCCCCCCCAAAAAAAAAAAACCCCCCCCCCCCCCCCCGGGGCCCCCCCCCCCCCAAAAACCCCCCCCCCCCTTTTTCCCCCCCCCCCCCCCCCCCCCATTTTTTTTTTTTTTTCCCCCCCCCCCCCCCCTCCCCCCCCCCCAAAACCCCCCCCCCCTTCCCCCCCCCAAAAAAACCCCCCCCCCCCCTTTTTCCCCCCCCCCCGGGGGCCCCCCCCCCCCCCAAAATTCCCCCCCTTTTTCCCCCCCCCCAAAAAAAAACCCCCCCCCCCCAAAAAAAACCCCCCCCAAAAAAAAAAATTCTTTTTCCCCCCTTTAAACCCCCCACCCCAAAACCCCCCCCCAAAAAAATTTCCCCCCCCCCACCCCAAAAAAAACCCCCCCCCCCTTTTAAATTAAACCCCCCCCCCAAAAAAACCCCAACCCCCCCCCCCCCCAAACCCCCCCCCCCCCCCCTTTAAAACCCCCCCCCCCCCGCCCCCCCAAAGCCCCCCCCCCCAAAAACCCCCTTTTTTTTCCCCCCCCCCCCCCCCCAAAAAACCCCCCCAAAAAAAACCCCCCCCCCCTCCCCACCCCCCCCCCAAAAAAACCCCCCGGGTGGCCCCCCCCCCCCCCCCCCCAAAACCCCCCCCAAAGTTTTTTCCCTTTCCCCCCCCCAACCCCCCCCCTTTTTTTAAAAAAAAACCCCCTTTTAAAAAACCCCCCAAAAAATTTTCCCCCCAAAAAAAAAATTTCCCTTTTTCCCCCCCGAAACCCCCCCCCCCCCCCCTTTAAAAAACCCCCCAAAGGGAAAAAAAAAAAAAACCTTTAAAAAGGGAAAAAAAAAATTTTAAAAAAAAACCAAAAAAAAAAAAAAAAAAACCCATCCAAAAATTTTTAAAAAAAGGGAAAAACCCCCCAAAAAAACCCTTTTTTAAAAAAATTTTTCCCAAAAAAAAAATTTTTTAAAAAAAATTTTTTTAAAAAAAAAAAAAATTTTTTAACCCTTTTTTTTTCCCCGGGGCCCCCCCCTTTTAAAAAAAAAAAAAGGTTTTTTTCCCCAACCCCCAAAAAAAAAATTTTTAAAAACCCCGGAAAAAAAAAAATTTTGGAATGTATACGGGTTTTAAAAAGGTATTTTTGGCACCTATCTACACCTAGGTGACTACAAATTTGCTGGATTAAAATTAACTGCAAGGGGCTCTATCAACCCAAAAACTGCCCTGCGCCAAAGGAAAAAACACGTATCTGAAATGTATATGAAATAAAGGTTTTTTTTGGCACCATCAACCTGTGGTGACTACAAAGTTCCCCTGGATTCAAATTTAACCTGCAAATAATCTACAACAAAGCTTCACTACCAAAAGGAAAAAAACACCTGTCTAAAAATGTATAGGGTATTAAAAGGTATTTTTGGCCCCCTTCAGGTACTGTGGTACTCAAAGTTGTGGGATTCAAATTTCACTGCAAGGGGGGGGCTCTATCAACACAGTCCCCTGCGCCAAAATGAAAAAAACACTATCTAAATGAACTGAAAAAAAAGGTTTTTTTTTGCACCAAACCAACCTGTGGTGACTAAAAATTTTGCTGTTTTCAAATTTAAGTGCAAGGTGGCTATATCAACAAAGCGGGACGGGGCAAAATGAAAAAGAACACCTATCGAAATGTATACTGTTAATAAAAAGGGATTTTGCACCTAACAAAAAGACCTCATTTACTAGAAAAACTTTCCCCAAAAATAAAAGGCAATGAATGTGAAAAAAAAAAAAGTTTAGGCTGTCAATTCCAGTATCCTTTATAGAGCTTGTCTGTGTTCGCCCGCGGGTCCCCCCCCCCCCTGCCCCCTTTTCCGTGACTTTACAGCGGAGATGCTCCTTTAAAATTCTCTGCTAAACCTAAAATTGAAAATCTCTGATCTAACTAACTTCTAAGGATCACAGTAAAAGTAGAGCTGTCTCTGTAAAAAAATAAAATAATTTCGCTGAGCTGTTTGGACAAAGGGAGCGCACGTCCTACGCTATGAGATGCTGACAGGCACTGACATAAACAGGAAGGGCTGTTCTAGTAAAAACGAGGTCATGGATTTTTCCGAAAATCCCCCAACATACACATCCCGTCATGACTCCAAACACATCTATTTATTTTTAATTTTTGGGGGGGGGGATGGCGCAATATTAATAATTTTTCCCGATTTTAACCCAAAATTTTCGCGGGGTTAAAAAATCCCACAAAATAAATACCGTGCCGTTTCAACTTTGTCGATAATAAAGCTCAACACTACTCGCAACTGAGGGAGTTTGCCCGAATTGGGAAGTAAAACCAAATTTTAAAAGCAGTGAAAGGCCGATCGGCCCATAACGGAGCAGACAAAGGGAAAGTGTCAATTTAAATTTTATACTGCCCCCAATGGGAAGAAACATGTTTATTGATGCTTTAAATTTTGCCCTATTTATAAAGCTACTAAAATCAAAGATGGTCATTGAGCCATTAGGCATAAAGTTTGAAAAATTTTAAACCCAAAAATCCTTCTGTGGGGAGCAGTCTATTGTTTCCCCCGTCTTGAGGATGGGTCACACAGTCGACCCCTTTCCCAAATCAGGCAAATTGGCATTGCCTCTTGTTTTTAAAGCAAATGTTTGGATCGGGTATCCGCCCCGTAGCGTATGTCGCCCAATGTTCCCCCCCTTCTGCGACAAAACTGTTGGTTGTCTTACCCATACATTATCCCACAGTACGGTGACCAGATACACCACATCTTGGATTTACAATTGAAAAATTGTATGTCTCAAATTTTTTATTTCCTGTACTGACAGAAAAAATGGGGATTTCTCCATAAAGGTGCAGAAGGAGGTTCCCCATTTGAAAGACCCTGTGTTTTTTTTACCCAATTTCCTTTTTTGGTCTGACCATAATGATGTTGCCAAAAAAAATCGCGGGGTTTTTTTACCTCGTCGGATGGAAAGGGAAAAGGGAACATCACCGATCTTTCCCTTAATTTGGGAACCCATTTTTTAATATGTGAAAAAATGTCGTTTTTGAGTTTTTTTAATCCCCGGAAAACCCCATCGTAAAAGGTCCTCCCCGGGTTTTCAGAATCCTCTTGAGTCTTGACCCTTGTGGTGGATTGTGGATGAAAGAAATTTGCTCCATTTTTTGATAAAGCATGCTGGTATGCTTGTTTCAAGATGTAATTAGGAACCCTTTGGCTAGAAATTTTTTCTCTCAGCTATTCCCCCTCCTTTTTTTTTTCTTCAATAGAAGAACAATTATGTTACTCGGGGGTATTCCCCCAGGGAAATTTACCCTCTTCAGGGGGATAGGGGGGAAAGCTTCCACCTTACAAGAATTTTTTGCCATGGGGTTCCGGAAGATAGTTGGGATGATCGCAAAAGATGATTTTTGATGATCCCACATTAAAAAATGGTAAAAAATTTGGTTCAAATTCAAATGTAAATTTGAGATGTAAAGAGTTCACATTTGGGTGTTGTAGATTATGAGAATTCATCACAGGTTCCTTCCAAAATTTTATAAAGACGTCATAATTATTATTTCCACAGGCATTTTTTTTCGGCAAAAGGGGGAGGGGTTTTTTCCCAAAGAAACTGTAGCTTCCCCCCATCCAAGATCAAATTTGCATAAGCCGGGGCGCTTGGATCCCCATGGCGGTTCCCGCGTGATGATAGACCCTCCATCAAAAAGGAAGTAATTCCTTGTTAAAGTAAATTCCTTTAAATTCAACTACAAAGTTGTTTTGACCCTTGGGAATTGTTGCCCCCTAGTTGACAGGAAAAATTTTACTGCTCCAACCCTAGTTGATGGGGTTTCGATGTGTAAAATTTTTCCACATCGATACGGGCAAAAGCGATTAGGATAATGGATGAACCATCAATACGTCTCAGTTGATTGTGGTTCCTTAGTATATGAATTGGGATTCCAAAAAAAGGACCCAAGATGTGATCAAAGTAGGTCCCGCAGTTTTGAAAGTGCTCATTCCCTGATCTATCGGGCGACCTTTTAGGGGGACAGCCCCTTTTATGGATTTTCGGAAGAGAATAGAAGGTCGCTCCCCGGGGAAAACTGGATCGAAAATCCATTTTTGATTCATCGATTTAAATTTTTGTTCTTTAGCCCAGAGGCAACCTCCCCAAACTCAGATCGAAAAGTATCTGTGGGATCCGCAGAAAAGGACAGTATAACAATCCTTTCGAGAGCAATGGAAGGACATATCATGATATTTTTGATTATTCAAAATCACAATGTTGCCCCCTTTATCCGTGGTTTAAAACATAAGTTTTTATTTTTTTTACAAATTATCTAGTGCCTTCCATTCTGATTTTGAAACGTTGCTTTATCGAGAACATTGAAAACCTCAGATCTTTTTAGAAAAGTTCAAGGAATAGTCCCGCAGGTAAACCCCCACTGGGGGCATTTGGTATTTTTCTTTTTAATTCAGAAAAAGGGCCCTTTTCCTTGTTATTCTGAGGGACGTCCGCCAGCCCCGAACATAGTCTCACTCTTCAAGCATTTCAGGTGAAATACCTAAATCTGGCTTTTTCCCCTTTCTTTTTAGGCAAAGAATTTATGCCCAAATTTAAATTTTCTTGCAAAAAGATGGAGATCTTTTGTCCATGTAAAAAGATTAATTTTTACGTCGGGACAAAAGACAAACCCCCTTTTCAATGCCCCCCTTTTTCCACAGACAAAAAAAAATGACGGGTTAATAATTTGTGATTCGTTATCTTGAGATAGTGGATATATACTCGGTAAGGGGGAGTCTTTGTTCGCTCTCTCAATTGATATGGGTGTCTTGGATCTAAAAAACGCTGTCCATCCCTTCCCCTGTTTCTTGAGTTACCTCTCCTACCTCTGCCCCCCCCCCCCCGCAAACGACCTGATGCTCTAGAGGTCCGTTGATTGGCCTCCTTCTCAGAGTTTGATATATCTGTCTCTGTCGAGGAGATATCAGTAGATAAATCTTTGGGGGGAGTCCTATTGCCAAGACACTGATATGCTTTTTTTTTCACGGAAATCGGTTAGATCCCGCAGAAATTGTCGATGTTTACGATCTTTTATGTGATACTAGAGGCATTCTATGTGAATTTGTATTGATTTTTCTTTACTGCTAAATTCTGGATCACCTGAAAATTTCTGTATAGAATTTATCTGTTCGTTTAATTTGGTGTTTAGATTTTCCAATGCAGTTTTTTCTTCCTCTAGGAGGAGTGACATCAATTTAATGGAGCAGAGAGCATCTTCTTTTTCCCATTTGGATGGGAATGTTGTAGATTTATTGCAGTTGGAAGGTGTGAGTGAGATTCTAAATCCACGAGGAACAATGTTGTTCTTAATGTACTGCTGTAGACTCTCAACCTCCCACCAAGAAGCCACCTGCTCTCTGTATGTTTTTGAAAGTGAATGCAATTGAAAGTGTGGGGGGACTCTGTTGTTGAATCAGGATCTTTTCTGAAAAAACGTCAATCGAATCCTGAGACCATTTTTCAGTGCTGGGGCCCTTTGAATGGAAACCTGCCATGCCGCTAGAAACTATACGTATGTCAAAAAACCCTCAATCATGAGAGAAAATAGAATACCTCTTAGCCACCTAAAATACACAACACTTTTAAGAGGAAAAAATGGCTATAAAATTTAAAATTGTTAATAATATACATTAACATACTAGGCTTTCTTAACGCTCAAGCTTCCCTTAGCGCAATGTAAGATAAAAACCAACAAAAAGGATAAGGGTAGGTGGTCCACAATACTAGCCCTATATGGCCCTTAGATTGCTACACATCCCCTCGCCAAGCCAAAAAAAGCAGGACAATCGCCCTGAGAAGAGCGTGCTTGCAGCACCTATCCCTATAAACACTGGCCACTAAGCCCTGTGACCCTGTCCCGACTGTTTCGATATCAAAGATCGCTTAGGGGAAGGTTTAGGAAAGAAAATCGATCAGACTTAATAAACCTGCATTGAAGTTTTATTAGGAATGATATTACTGATGTTTCGCTGAGAGTTACATGAAGTTACTTAAGTTTATAATTTAAAAGACCAAATCGCGGCGCTTGGTCTATCAAAAATAAGTAATACAGCCACATTAGGGAAAAAGGGTTTTATGTCCCCAAAAAAAAAATCCAAAGACCAAACTAGCAAGACTGCAAGCTGTAAAAAAGAATTAGATGTTCTGATAGACTCACCAAGAATCCATATGAGACCGGTCTCCTACCCTGTCAAGGTTAATCAGCATTGGCTGGATAAATGCAAGAGACGCCGCGCTACACACAAGTACGGCTATTTAAAGCGCACGCGGTGCTGCCGTGACGTCATCATGATGCGTACGTAGCAACCAGATAGTGTGCACGGTGTGTCCATAGTTACGGCGCATGCGACGACAGCTCGCTCGGCCGAGGCGGAGAACGGAGACTCCTGAACACTCGCAACTGAGGGAGATTAGTCCCTAAGTTGGTAAGTAAACAGCATTTAACGGCAGTTGAAGGCCAGATCGGGCACATAACGGAGCAGACAAAGGGAAAGTGTCAATTTCAAAATTATTATACAGCACCAATAGAAAGAAACATGTTGATTGATGCATTAATAGACCCTATTATATGAAGCTACTGAAATCAAGATGGTCATTGAGTCCATTAGGCATAACAGTTTGTAAATTATAAATCCAAAAACACTCCTTCTGTAGGAGCAGTCTATCTAGATTACCCCGTCTTGAGGATGGGATCACACAGTCGATCCCTTTCCACCTCAGGCAACTGGCATTGCCATCATGTTGTAAATGCACATTTCTTGAGATGGGAGTATCACGACAGTGGCGTATGTCGCCCACATGTTCTCCAATTCTGCGACGCAACTGTCTGGTTGTCTTACCTACATACATTATCCCACAGATACAGGTGACCAGATACACCACATACATGGATTTACGTGTCTGATCTCAAAATTTTTATTTCCTGTACTGTCAGAAAAATACGAGGACTTATCCATAAAGGTGCAGAAGGAGCAAGGAAATGGATTTTCTGTATCCACGTTTTCCCCGGGTAGCGACCATCTATGCTCTTCCGAAAATCCATAAAGGGACTGTCCCCCTAAAAGGTCGCCTGATAGTATCAGTAAATGATGCACTTTGTCAAAACTGCGGGACCTACTTAGATCACATCTTGGCTCCTTTTGTGGAATCCTTACCTTCATATACTAAGGATACCACAGATCAACTGAGACGTATTGATGGTTCATCCATTGATCCTAATGCTGCTTTAGCCAGTATCGATGTGGAATCATTGTACACATCGATACCCCATCATCTAGGATTGGAAGCAGTAAAATTTTTCCTGTCATCTAGGGGACAACACTTCAAGGGTCAAAACAACTTTGTAGTTGAATTAATGGAATTTACTTTAACAAGGAATTACTTCCTGTTTGATGGAGTGGTCTATCATCAAACGCGAGGAACCGCCATGGGCAGTCCAAGCGCCCCGGCTTATGCAAATTTGTATCTTGGATGGTGGGAAGCTACAGTTGTCTTTGGCGACAACCCTCCCCCTTTTGCCGAAAAAATAGTCCTGTGGACTAGATATATTGATGACGTCTTGATATTTTGGAATGGAACCTGTGATGAATTCTCCATAATGCTACAACATCTAAATGTGAACTCTTTACATCTCAAATTCACATTTGAATTTGAACCAAATTCCTTACCATTTTTAGATGTGGAGATCATCAAAAATCATCTTCGCGATCTATCCACAACTATCTTCCGGAAGCTTACGGCTACTAATTCTTTGCTAAGGTGGGATAGCTTCCACCCTATCCCCTGAGGAGGGGTATACCCCGTGGGCAATACCTCCGAGCTAGACGTAATTGTTCTTCTATTGAAGAATATAAAAAGGAGGCGAATAGGCTGAGAGAAAGATTTCTAGCCAAAGGGTATCCTAATTACATCTTGAAACAAGCATACCAGCATGCTTTATCAAAAGATTGGAGCAAATTTCTTACATCCACAATCAACCACAAGGGTCAAGACTCAAGAGGATTCTGTAAAACGCCTGGTAGGGACCTTTGACGATGGGGTTCCGGAGATTAAAAAATCTCAAAAACGACATTGGCACATATTAAAAATGGATCCTCATTTAAGGGATAAGATCGGTGATGTTCCCTCCATTTCCATCCGACGAGGTAAAAACCTTCGTGATTTTTTGGTCAACAGTCATTATGTCAGACCAAAGAAGGAAATGTGGCTAAAAAAAACACAGGGCTCTTACAAATGTGGGAACTGCTCCTTCTGCACCTTTATGGAGAAGTCCTCGCATTTTTCTGACAGTACTGGAAATAAAAATTTTGAGATCAGACAATTTATCAATTGTAAATCCATGTATGTGGTGTATCTGGTCACCTGTATCTGTGGGATAATGTATGTGGGTAAGACAACCAGACAGTTGCGTCGCAGAATTGGAGAACATGTGGGCGACATACGCCACTGTCGTGATACTCCGATCTCAAGACACGTGCATTTACAACATGATGGCAATGCCAGTTGCCTGAGGTGGAAAGGGATCGACTGTGTGTTCCCTTCCTCAAGACGGGGTAATCTAGATAGGCTGCTCCTATAGAAGGAGTGTTTTTGGATTTTTAATTTACAAACTGTTATACCTAATGGACTCAATGACCATCTTGATTTCCGTAGCTTCATATAATAGGGTCTATTAATGCATTAATCAACATGTTTCTTCCTATTGGTGCTGTATAATAATTTTGAAATTGACACTTTCCCTTTGTCTGCTCCGTTATGTGCCAGATCTGGCCTTCAACTGCCGTTAAATGCTGTTTACTTACCAACTTAGGGACTAATCTCCCTCAGTTGCGAGTGGTCAGGAGTCTCCGTTCTCCGGCTCGGCCGAACGAGCTGTCTGCGCATGCACCGTAACTATGGACACTCCGTGCACACTATCTGGTTGCTACGTACGCATCATAATGACATCATGGCAGCACCGCGTGCGCTTTAAATTGCCGTATTCGTGTGTAGCGCGGCGTCTCTTGCATTTATCCAGCCAACGCTGGTTAACCCTGACAGGGTCCCATATGGATTCTTGGTGATTCTATCAGAACATCTAATTCTTTTTTACAGCTTGCAGTCTTGCTAGTTTGGTCTTTGGATTTTTGATTTGGACATAGACCTTTTTCTAATGTGGCTGTATTTACTTATTTTTGATAGATCCAAGCGCCGCTGAGTTTGGTCATTTATTGATAACTGTAAGTAACTTCATGTAACTCTCAGCGAAACATCAGGTAATATCATTTCCCTAATAACACTTCATGCAGTTTTGTTAAGTCATGATCTGATTTCTTTCCTAACCTTCCCCTGAAGTGATCTTTGGATAATCGAAACATGTCGGGAGAGGGTCACAGGGCTTAGTAGGGCCAGTGTTTATAGGGTTAGGTTGCTGGCAAGCACGCTCTTATCAGGGCGATTGTCCTGCTTTTTTTGGCTTGGCGAGGGGATGTGTAGCAATCTAAGGGCCATATAGGGCTAGTATTGTGGAACACCTACCCTTATCCTTTTTGTTTGGTCTTTGTATCTTACAGTTGCGCTAAGGGAAGCTTGAGCGTTATTAAGAGATGCCTAGTATTTTAATGTATATTATTAAAAGTTATATTTTATAGCCATTTTTTCCTCTTAAAAGTGTTGTGTATTTTAGGTGGCTAAGAGGTATTCTTTTCTCTCATGATTGAGGGTTTTTTGACATATGTATAGTTTCGAGGGGAACTAGCAAACTGATCTTCCTCATCTTCCACCTCCGCCTCAAATTCACGCCAACCTCTTTCCAAAGCAGGGACTTCGTTAATGTCGGTGTCCAGGAATACCTCCTCCTCCTCCTCCGCTTCCTTGGGCACAGCTTCAACACAGTCCTGACTTGCCTCAGATGATGCACCCTGAGAGCTGAGGCGCCGCCTTGCACCAGCACTGGACCCCGAACCACTGCCTAATGAAGACCGATAAAATTGTGAAACTGTCAGGACTTCTGGATTCGACGGACACAAAGGCTCCGTGTCCGCATCTGTGTCCGTCTCCTCCTCCATTGCTGGTAGAACCTGATGTTTCAGAGTGTCCAACGATCGTTCCAGAACTAAGATCAACACAATGCTCATGCTGACAAGGGCATTTTCCACACTGACCATTTTGGTGGCTTCTTCAAAACTGGCAAGGATGGTGCACATCTCTTTCACCTGCCTCCACTCTGGATGGCTCAACACCCCGAGGTCCGTGCTTGTGCTTGTCAGGCCATGTGTCACTTCGTACTGCGTAATGGCATTGCGCTGCTGCCACAATCTCTGGAGCATGTGGATGGTGGAATTCCAAATTGTTGCCACGTCAACAATGAGACGGTTGACGGGAAGGCCGAGCCTAGGCTGCAACGTAGCCAGGTGGGACGCAGCAGGGTGCGAACGGCAGAAGTGCGAGCTCAGACCTCGAGCCTTCCTGAGCAGGCAGTCCAGACCCGTGTAGCGCTCTAGAAATTTCTGGACGACAAGGTTCATGACATGTGCCAGGCAAGGGATGTGCTCCAGCCTACCGATCTTAAGGGCGGCCAGCAGATTTCGACAATTATCGCACACCACCTTGCCTGGCACAAGGTTCTTGTCACCCAGCCAGCGCTTGGTCTCGTTGCGGGGAGCGCCGTCCACAGCTCCTGACCTGTGTGTTGACGGTCTCCAAGACAGAATAATTTCAACACAGCCTGGTTTCTCTGGGCACGTGATGCCACCAGAGGACCTTGGGGGAAAGAAACCTGCACCATCCCTGCGGTTTTGAAGAGCGTGCACCGAGCCTGAGAGCCACCGTCACCACCAGAGACATCCACCCAGCTCACCCAGTGAGCTGTCACAGAGATATAGCGGCCTTGGCCTGTGTCGGTGGTCAGATGGACTTTTCCAGACACAGATGCAGACAACGCGCTTGAAATTTTAGATGACACGTGGCTGGCCAGGGCAGGGACGGCTTTTCTGGCAAAGAAATGCCTCATCGGCATCTGGTATTGTGGGCAGGCAAGGGCCATGACATGGCAAAACGCATCTGTGTCCACCAGACGGAAAGGCAACATTTCCAAGGCCAACATTCAGGCTTTTGGCTTTGGGATGATTTGGGTTAAAGTGTTTCTTCTGCTCTCAAACCTGATAGACAGAAGGCTGGCTGCTAGACTGGCCACTGTACAGCGTGCAGGTCAAAATGGTGGAAGGAGAAGGGGTAGGATGGGTCTCTGGTGGTGCTGGTGGTACTCGGGCGACGGTGGAGGCTGAAGCGGAGGCTGATCCCTGATCATGACTCTGAGAGACATGGGCAGCTGAGGAACGCTTGGTGGTGGCGGAGGAGGAGGAGGCAGAGACAGAGAGTGTGACGGTGGTTTGGAAGCCTGGCATCGGTGTGGCCTTTTTTGGCCAAGTGTTCCCTCCATTTCAACTCATGCATTCGCTGCATGTGACTAGACATGTTTGTGGGGGTTAAACACCTAAGATTCTTGCTTCTACTGATGCGTTTACGGCAAAGGCAGCATATGACATCGCTGGGTGAATCAGAGGCTTGCTCGAAAAAGGCCAAGGCTTGAGAGGTCCTGGACCTTTTCGACGGCGATAAGCAAGGAGCGGTGTTTCTGCTGATCGTGGCTGGCGGAATCATCTCAGCGGACTTCTGCGACAGCCCTCTCCCTTTTTGAGGTGGAAGCCATACTGACACTACCCCATCGTCTTTCTCCTCGTCCAGTGATGAAGCGCTCGCAAGCAAATTCTGCTGAAAAGACCACATTGGATCCGCAATGTTGTCATCATCATCTTCAACACAGGTGACTTCGTGTCTTGAATTCTGGCCCCTTTCCCGGAGTTGGGAGGCTACAAGCAAAGGACTTGGGAAGGGGAATTTCCGACCGCCTGGGGGAATTTTTTTACGATTGCCGGCTTCCCTTTTCCCCCCTCTGATGGGATCAGTATCTGGGCGTCAGGGGGCAAAATCATCCTCTTTGGGGCCCCTTGATTTTTTTAACAAAGGGTTTTGGGCCCCAAAGCATTTTGTCATCAAAGAGGGATTTTAGGGAAAATGGATTTATCCACAGGGGTGGGGACATGAGGGTTACATTTTGGGGGCCCTTTTGCTTCATGTTTGGGCGGATTTTTTTCTTGGGGGGCGATGCTGATGACGAATTTTTTGGCCGTGGGCAGGGAGGAAAGAGGAGGAAAAACTTTTGGATGCCCGGGCAAAATTTAAAAAAATGAAAAATGATTGGCGAGCTGTTTGTTAAAGAGAATCACAGGGGTCTGACCCAGCAATAACAGGGCCCCGCGGTCCCGCAACCGACGTCCCTGGCTTGCGTGTTGTTGCCACACTGGGGAATGGGGGGG
The DNA here is from genome assembly GCA_025379985.1 of Phyllomedusa bahiana. Lineage (NCBI taxonomy): Eukaryota > Metazoa > Chordata > Amphibia > Anura > Hylidae > Phyllomedusa > Phyllomedusa bahiana. The sequence goes on from JAODAL010058296.1 coordinate 18,472, forward strand.
TCCCCTTCCTCGTCCTCTACCTCCTTTTCCCACACCCCCTTTGCCGCTTACCACCCGCATTTCGCTCCTTTTTCGAAAAAATTTGAAATTTAAGAAGGTTTTTGGGAAAAGGTTTTTTACAGTTTTTTCCTTTTTTTTAAAAGACCCGGGAAATCAAGCTATTCTTAAATCCCTCTAATTTTTCCCACAGCCCAACTTGGAAATTAAAAAAACTGAATGTTTTTCTAGCGCATACCTGTGAAATGCTCTGGGGGAAGAACCTAAAAACCCAAAACAACAGTTTTTCTTCCTTTTAGGTTTCCCGGGGGGGTTTACAAATGCCCCCGTTTGGGGCCCAGGGGAAATTTATAGTTTTTTAAAAAAAATATCATACAATGCGCTATCTGCACCCCAAAAAAAGGGTTCAACGAAGCGCAATAAAACTATTCAAAGTTAAATGGGAATTTGGGGGGTTTCGTTTTTTTCAGCAATGACAAAAAAGAGGGAAAATTTGGGGTAAAAAAAACTTTTCTATCCCAAATTTTTTCGTACAATGTTTGGGTATTTTAAAAAAATAGGGCCGTACCAGTTCAAAACCCGCTATTTAAAAGTTAAAAACGGGGGTTTTTCAAACGGTTTGGGGTTTTTGCAACCCAAAGAAAAAACCAGCAGTAAAATACGAAATTTTCTGTTCCAAAAAAAAAGTACAAGGGGGCTAATTTTAAAAAAAAAAATTTTGGCAAAAACCCAAAATGCAATACCCGCATTTAAATGTTATACGGGGTAAGAAAAGGAGGGGTTTTTTCAACCCCTTTAAATACACCCGCAATTTTTCTTAAACACTTTTTTGTTTCCTAAAATTTTGTAAAGATGGGTCTTTTTAACGAAATGGTTTCCCCCAAAGTGAAAAAAAATCTAATTAAATTTTGTTCGGGGTAAAAAAAAAGGTGGGTTTTTGACCTATGGGGAAATTTCAACCGCAAAATTTCTTTTGGGGAAATTTTGTTTTCGTAATATAAGTACAAATGGGGTCTTGAAAAAAACTGTGCACGCCAAAGGGGAAAAAAACCTAATGCGCCAAAGTGAAAAAAACTAATTTAATTGTGTTCGATAATAAAATGTGGTTTTACACCTTGAAATACACGCAATTACTAGCAAATTTCTGAACTCGTAATATAAGTACAAGGTGGTCTTTTGAACAAAACTGGGCTGCAAAAAAGTGAAAAAAAAAACTGAATTAAATGCTATTGGGAAATAAAAGCTGGGTTTTGCACCTATGAAATACAATAGGCAATTTACTAGCAGTTCAGTATCCTAATGTAAGTACATTGGTGGCTTTTGAACAAAATTGTGCTGCACTAAAGTGAAATACAGCTAATTAAAAGTTTGTACGGTTAAGAAAAGGTGGTTTTGCCACCAATGAAATTCACAGCAGTTACTAGAAAATTTCTGTATCCTAATGTAAGGTACAAGGTGTGGTCTTTGAACAAAAATGGCTTGCGCCAAATGTGAAAAAAAACCTAATTATATTGTGGTATGGATAATAAAAGGTGGTTTTTGCACCTATGAAATAAACCTGCAGTGACTAAAAAGTTCTGTATCCAGTTGTAAAATACAAGGGTGGGTCTTTGAACAAAACAGGGCTGCACAAAGTGAAAAAAAAAAACTAATAATTGTGTACGGATAATAAAAGGTGTTTTGCACCTATGTAAATACAACAGCAATTACTAGCAAATTTTCTGTATCCAAAAGTAATTTATAAAAAAAACAAGATGTGCTCTTTGAACAAAATTGGGGCGCACTAAAGTGTAAATACAGTGCTATTTAAAAATATGTATGGATAAGAAAAGGTGGTTTTTTGCATCAAGAAATACACAGCAGTTACTAGAAAATTTCTGTATCCTAATGAAAGTACAGCAGGTGAGTCTTTTGAACAAAACTGGTCCAGCACAAAGTAAAAAAACCTAATTAAATTGTGTTACGGAATAAAAAAAGCAGTAGGCACTGTCGCACTCTATGACATACACCTGCAGTGAACTACGAAAGTTCGTAACCTATTGTAATACAAGGTGAGGTCTTTTGACAAAACTGGGGCTGCACAAACACTCCCGCAATCAACAAAAAAACAAATTAAATCGTGTACAGATATAAAAGGAGGTTTTTGTCACCTATGAAATACACCTGCCAGTTACTAGAAAAGTTCTGTAATCCTAATATAAGTACAAGGTGGGTCTTTGAACAAACTGGGCTGCACAAATACAAGGTACTATTTCACCAAAAACCGTAAAAAAAAAAGCCATTTTCCAATGCAGGTTCAAAGCAGTCAGGCTGCACAATATACACTCTCCTTTCAAAAGTTGCCGTCTGTCTGTGTTCGCCCCACCCCCTTCTCCCCCGCGGCTGTACGTTAGATGCTTTTTTAAAAATTAGCCTAACTAACTAAAAACTGAAATTCTCTAAACTCCCTTTTTTTTTTAAAGTTCCGCTAAAAGCATAGTTGTCTGTGTGAACAAAGAGAATGTGTGCGAGCTGTTTTGAGGAAGAGCTAACACATTTCCCTCCCTTTTATTACCACTGACACACTGAGGGGCAAAACCAGGAAGGGCTGTTCTATGTAAAAACGAGGTATTGATTTTTCAGAAATACCCAAAATAACATACAGTAATGACGCGCACCCCCAGCTCCCTGTCTATGCTCAAGTGATTGCTGACCGCCAAAAGACGGGAAGCCAAAAATGGGTGTACAATGTTATGCGCAGATTTCATCTAAATTACGCGTGATCGGAAAATTCCGATCAACATAAAAACCGTCCCGATTTCAACTTTGTCGATTATAATCGCTCAATTGCTTATGAGTATACCTTGTTTTTGCATGGTGGTGCATACTTTTGGGGGTTTTTCAACAGTTTCGAAATATCTCCTGCTGCCTTTGGCCGAAATGGGAATAAAAAGCCCCCTGGCAAAAAACCCCCCAAACCCCAAATAAATATCCACTTAAAAAATTTCCCATTGGCAAGCACTTCGCCCTTTCTAAAATAAACAACACTTTAACCACAAACAAAAAAGAAAAAGTGGTGCAAAGAAACCCTCATTAAGTGTCAGGGGCAGGTATGTATTTCTTGCAACCAGGGGGCCGTCTAACTGCCACTATACAACTCCCATATAACGAAAAACCCCCTATAGAGACAATATGGGGAAAACCCGCTAGGGATAACCAAAAAACACCGCCCCTATAGAGACCACATAGTGGGGCAGACACCAGCTAGGTCACCATTACATGATAATGAAAACGCCTGATCCAATATAGAATAAAATAACCCTGACATCAGGGACTTTCAAGAGTTCTCATCTGGGGGAGTTGTTCTTTCTCTTTTTCTTTCATCTGGCCCAAACCCCCTGTGTCTTCTTGTTTAGTCGTTCTCTTCCCTTTTTTTTTCCCTTTGGTTTCAAAAAAAAAGCAAAGTCTTCTCCCGGCCCCTACTTGTCCCTATAGAATTTACCACAAAAAACATCTTAGACTCCTCTCTTTTCCAGCACTTTTCTATTAATTTTCACCTATGTACAAACTCAATAGAGCCCCAAAAAAGTAATGTGCCCCCCTTTTGGGGCCCCCCACAGTAATTGTCCCAAAACAGTCAAAGTGCCCCGCCAAATTAAGGGCCCCATTTTTGCCCCCATAGGTAGGTCCACACCCATATAGTAACAAGCATTTAGGAAGA
>JAODAL010058297.1:0-22167 GCA_025379985.1 Phyllomedusa bahiana
AAAACACGTATCAAAATGTATTCAAATAAAAGGTATTTTTGGCACCTTTAAATTTTTACCTGTGGTGACTAAAAATTGCTGTATTCCATTTAATGAAAAGTAGCCTATCAAAAAGCGGGCCTCGCCAAAGTGAAAAAACATACTAAAAATTCATAAAAAAGGTATTTTTGGACCTTCATTTCATCTGTGGTGACTACAAAAATGCTTTTTTTTCATTTTTTAAGTGCAATGCCTCAATGAACAAAGCTGTAGTGCGCCAAAATGAAAAAACGCGTATCTGTAATGTATTAGGATAATAAAAGGTATTTTTTGGACCTATCAATTCACCTGTGTGACTACAAAATTGCTGTATTCAAAATTTAAGTGCAAGGTGCCTCAATGAACAAAGCTGTAGTGCGCCAAAGTGAAAAAAACACGTATCTGTAATGTATTCGGATAATAAAAGTTTTTTTTTGGCACCTATCAATTCACCTGTGGTGACTTCCAAAATTGTGTATTCAAATTTAAGTGCAAGGTGCCTCAATAAAACAAAGCTGTAGTGCGCCAAAAAGTGAAAAAACCGTATCTGTAATGTATTCGGATAATGAAAGTTATTTTTTGGAACATATCAATTCACCTGTTGTTACAACAAAATTGCTGTATTCAAATTAAACTGCAAAGTAGATCTATCAACAAAGCTGGCCTGCCCCAAAAAGTGAAAAAACAGTATCTGAAATGTATTCAGATAATAAAAGGTATTTTTGGCACCCTTTCAATTCACCTATGTGATTTACAAAATTTGCTGTATTTCACATTTAAGTGCAAGGTGCCTCAATGAACAAAGCTGTAGTGCGCCAAAGTGAAAAAACACATATCTGTAATGTATTCGTGACTACAAAATTGCTGGATTGTTATCTAACTGCAAGGTGGCTATATGAACAAAGCTGGAATGGGCAAAATTGAAAAAGAACACCTATCTAAAATTTGTATACTGATAATAAAAGTGGAGTTTTGCACCTACAAAGGACCTGCAGGTTACTAGAAAAGATGTGTATCCTAATATAAGTTCAGGCTGCCCAATATCCAGGAAATATTTCAATAGAAAACTGACTTTACAGCGGTAGATGCTCCTTTAAAATTCTCTACCTAACTACATAAAATCTTCCAATCTCTGATCTAACTAAGTTGTAAGGATCACAGCTAACAGTAGAGCTTTCTCTGTGAAGAAATAGAATAATTTCGCTTTAGCTGTTTGGACAAGGCAGAGCGCACGTCCTACTGCTATGAGACGCTGAGAGACATGATCATGAACAGGAAAGGGTGTTCTATTGTAAAACGGAGGTCATGTGATTTTTCGCCAATCGCAACCAAAAACACTCCAGTCATGACGTCGCACACACATCTCACCCTGCTCTATTCTGTAAGCTGATTTGCTGGCCGCCAAAATGACAGGAAGCTCCGAAAATGGCGCGATATTAATAGATGATGCACAGATTTTAACCTAAATTATCGCATGATCTAAAAATTTCGATCAACATAAAAACTGTGCCGATTTCAACTTTGTCGATAATAATCGCTCAACACTAGTAAGAAACCATTCCTGACTCATCTCTAGAGATCCTGGCGGTCAGTCTCTGCTCCTGCAGCTGCAAGACCTCTGTGTAACGCCACACTCTGTGAAGACATTCTCTGTGAAGAATGGTTGTTGGTTAGTTTACATGATTAATGATTATAGTTCAAGACTTACAAAACATAGAGAATAAGACAATGGTAAAGATCCTGCCCTAATTAGTGACACAAACAGTTGCATGTGACTTGCTTCACTTTATTCTGCTATTCAAATACAGCAAGAACAACAACAAAATAGAAACTCTAAGACAAAGGTCCCCAGGATACAAGGTAAACCACACTTTCTATACTAAAAACAGAGCAATTTTATTTTTACACTTATGCAGTAGACACTAGGGTTGAGCGAATCGTTCAAGAAAAGGTTCGTTCGAGTCGAACTTTACGTATTTTCCGAACTCAAGGAGATCCAAGCTTTTTACGGTAGTTCAAGCAAAGTTTGTGTTTAACAAAATCGTTTGGCGCACCATTTCTTACTTTCACTTTGCTTCATACTGTAGATTTGGCACCATCCAATAAGTGAAGACAATAGAGAAGTGTCCAAAAACGTCACCAGTGAGGGTGTAGGGAACTGAAATCACATGACCCTATTCTATATATTACACCAGGCATCCTCAAACTGCGGCCCTGTTGGGAAACTACAACTCCCATCATGAAGTTATATAATCTATAACAGTCAGAATGGTGGGAGTTGTAGTCTCCCAACAGCTGGAGAGCCTCAGTTTGAGAATGCCTGTATTACACTGTATTTCCTGTTGAACGCCATTTTGACTTTACTCTCTGTACTGAACACACTTCTATCTGTGTATGCATGCTCCAATGCATGCAGACTAGTGATGAGTGATTGTGTCAACTATCGTCATCGGATCGATAGTCGATATGGTCAATTATCAAGATGATATCCGATAGTCGATAACAGATAATCACCAATGACCATTAAAGTCTATGGGAGAGGAACAACAACTTCATTCTTACACCCAAACAGGGCTGGAGAAGCTGGAATTAACATCCTCAACAGGAGACTGGATACGTGCTACATCTTAGGCAAGACAATTAGGTTATAAAAGTCACAGAAAAAAAGTCACAGAACCATTCACATCCCTGTCTTGTAATAAAAGCAAAACCCTTAAAAACCTGCATGACCCAAAAATTTAAAATCCTAGAGGGAAATTTTAATTTGAACCATCATTTTATTAACGGGACATTTACAATCCCGCCCGGGGAACGAGCATACCCTTTAAACCTTCTGACCTCACAAATTAAAAAAGTGCCTGAAAAATGAGTCTTTGAACCACCATTTATTTAACTGGACATTGACTTTTTGTCCTGGACCGCAGCTGACCCTTAAACCACTGACCCAAGAAAAAAAAGTGCCGGAAAAAAAAGATATTTAAACCCACCATTTTAGTTAAAATTGGACATTGACATACCTGTCCTGACCGCAGTATGACCATTAAACCTGTCCTGACCCACAATTTAAAAAGCCAAAAAAGGAGTCTTTAACACCTTTTTTAAAGTTAACGGGACATTGACTATACCTGCCGTACCGCAGAATGACCATTAAACCTGTCTGACCCCAGTTAAAAAAGGGGTCGGGAAAAGGATCTTTTAACCCCATTTTATTGAACTGGACTTGACTAACCTGCCTGTGCCACACATGAACCTCAAACCCCTTGACCCACAGTTAAAAAGTGCCGGATAAAGGAGCCCTTTGAACCACCATTTTAGTGAACTGGACATTGACTATACCTTCCTGTACCACAGCATACCCTCAAACCGCATGACCCACAGATTAAAAAGGGGGGAAGAAAGTATATTTGAACCCCTTTTTATTAAAACGGACATTGATTATACCTGTCCGGGCCCGCAGTATGAACTTTAAACCTGTTTGACCCACAATTAAAAAGTTGGCCAAAAAGGAGCTCTAAACTACCATTTTATTTTAACTGGACATTGACGATGTTTTCCGGGACCGCCATGACCCCAAACCCAGTGTCTAACCACAAACTAAAAAGTGCGGGGAAAAGGTTCTTTTAAAACCACCATTTTATTGAAATGGACATTACTATCCCTGTCCGTCCACACATGAACCCAAACCCCTTGCCCCACAGTTTAAAAAAAGGCCGGAAAAAAGGGTGTCTTTGAACCACCATTTTAGTTGAACGGACTTTGACATACCTTTCTAGACCGCAGAAATGACCATTAAACCTTCTGACCCCAATTAAAAAGTGCCGGAAAAGGAGTCTTTTGAACCACCATTTTAGTTGAACGGGACTTTTGACTAACTTTTCCTGGAACGCATATGCCTTTTAAACCCTTTCTAAACCCACAGATTAAAAAGTGCCGGAAAAAGGATCCTTCAACCACCAAATTTCAGTTAAACTGGACATTGACATCCATATCCTTGAAACGCAGATGACCCAAAAACCCGCACGGGGTGCCCTTATGGCCATACAGAAAAATTCACAATAAAAAATAAAAAAAATTTAAAAAAAACTCGCTTAAAAAAACGCTGCGGCTAGATTACTTCCATTTTACTGGGGACATTGTCCACCGTGACATAGAAAAGTGAAGCAAACGAAACAGATGTCCCCAGTAGGTCAACGAGCCTGTCTGAAAATCCTGCATTCTACTGCAAGTGGGTTAAGGAAATTTAAATGATCAAGGGGGGGAAAGGGGGTGTAAATGTGGTCAAGCAGGTTTTAGCTGGCAGGGGCCCGGGCTTAAAGTGGGGGTGGTGAGAGGAAAGGGGGGCGTCCGTCATCAATTAACACCAGGTTCAGCAGCAAGGGGCCCCAGTTACATTTTGGGGGCGGGGAACCCGGTTGGCGCCGCTCCTTAACAAAGGCAATAAATGTCCCCTTATGACCAGGGAACGAAAAAAGGGCTTTAAACAGAGTGGGAACGGAAGTGTGAGCTAAGACCTCCGCCTTCCCATACACAGTCGACTTAGTAGCGCTTAGAAATTTCTGCCCTACGAGGCGCTGCCCCCCGTATGAGTTGGGAACCCAATTGAGCTTTTACTTGGAAATGCTGGGGGTTGACGCTCCTGTTTCACCCAGGTGCCCTTTTTTTTTGGGATTCTTTTTCTCATTTTTTACCACCGTGTTGGGGAAATTGTCCTGTTCTTGGGGTGGCGAATGTGTCCATACACCCTGTCCTCTGAATAACCCCAAATCGTTCAAGTCTTCCCTTTCCTCCCTTGTCAATTCAAGGGAAAAATTTTTATCCTATTTTGTACATGCAATTTTTTAGTAGTTTAATTCTAAAAACACTTTTTTAAATAGGATGGAATCCCACCACGTCTTTGTTTCTTTTTTTTTAAATTTTTATTAAACGGGTTTTCTCACTACAGGGAGCTACTATGTTAAAGCTCTTGCAAAAAAAATTCATTTTGCAATATGTGTCCATTTAAAAGTGGCCACCTATTCCGTTTTTGACAGCACCACCCCTAAAAAAATTTTAAACTCACCCTTGAGCCACTGTTGACAATTGTAATAACAAATGTCTGTTAGAAAAACCACATTTTTTTTATAATAGGGCCTGTGTAAAGCTGTATTTTACAGCAACATGCCCCAAAAATTCAAAAAATGACCCTTTTTGGGCCCCTCTTGACAACTGTGAAAACAAAAGTCTGTTAAAACCACTTTTTTTTTTATAATAGGGGCCGTAGAAGCTGTATCTCACAGCACCATGACCCCCCCAAACCATTTACATTTTAAAAATTTTAAAGATGAAGTGGGGAAAGAAAAGGGAAAACCCTTTTTTTATGAAACTGTTTAACAATTGGTGTTTTTTTTCAGTCTCCTCACCGCAAACCAGCACAATGACCTTTTTTTAACTGAAATAAAAATTTCAGGAAAAAAGATAATTTTAAACATTTTTTTTTCAAGAGGACTATTTCCGTTTGAAGAGGGGAAGTAAGTAGACCGGGAAATAATCAGGACCTCGGCAATTGGGGCCACAAAATCACAGAATCCATGCCTGATTATCTTGATTTAAATCAAACGATCACATTATCATGGAAAGGGGCCGGGTGTGTTTTGTCTGTAATGACTACTCCACGTGCTGAAGGGCCGCTCAGATATGACTTGGCTGCTGGGGAAGGGGAAAAACCTCAAGGCGTGGCGAGGACTCGGGCCATTCACCGTTTTCGATACCCAGAAGTCGATTGGGTCCGGAACATATCCAAAAACATCGGTGTTGAGACGCAGATAGTCGTGCACCATGATCTTAAGCCGGTCTCTGTGCATTGATGAGGTGGTAAATAAGGATTGCCAGAGGTCACCCATTAGGCTTCTGCCACACTGCCTGCTGCTGCTGCTGCCGCTACGGCTACTTGGCACTCTACTGCGGTCACGTTGCTGACGTTGTTACCACCGTGACATTTGAAAAACGTGAAGCAGACGCAACAGATGTCTCCAATTGATCAATCTGCACGGTCTCCAATTCCTGCATTTTACTCTCTATTTGGGTCGGTGGAAGGAAAGTACTGAATTTTGCTTTGTACCGGGGATCAAGGATTGTGGCCACCCAATAACTGTTGTTCAGTTTCATGGCCTTAATGCGAGGATAAATGTTGGAGAAATGGAGCATCCAACACTCATGTGAGAAATGGAGCCTTGATTTCCAAAGCGTTTTTGGCCCGAGGGGCACTAGCAAACTGATCTTCTTCATCTTCCTCCTCCGCCTCAAATCCGTCCCAACCTCTTTCCAAGGCAGCGACATCGTTAACTTCGGTGTCGAGGAATACCCCATTCTCCTCCGCTTCCTCCGGCACAGCTTCAACACAGCCCTGACTTGCCTCAGATGCTGTACCCTGAGAACTGAGGCGCCGCCTTGCACTAGCCCTGGACCCCGAACCACTGCCTAATGAAAACCGATAAAATTGTGAAACTGACGGGCCTTCTGGATTCGACGGAGAGAAAGGCTCCGTGTCCGCATCTGTGTCCATCTCCTCATCCTTCGCTGGCGGGACCTACTGTTTCAGAGTGCCCAACGATCGTTCCAGAACTAAGATCACCACAATGCTCATGCTGACAAGGGCATTGTCCACACTGACCATTTTGGTGGCTTCTTCAAAACTGGCAAGGATGGTGCAGAGCTCTTTCACCTGCTTCCACTCTAAGTGGCTCAACATCCCGAGGTCCGTACCGCTGCTTGTCTGGTCCCTGTGTCACTTCGTACTGCGTAATGGCATTGCGCTGCTGCCAAAAATCGCTGGAGCATGTGGAGGGTGGAATTCCAGCGTGTTGCCACGTCAACAATGAGACAGTTGACAGGGAGGCCGAAGCTGATGCTGCAACGCAGCCAGCGGGACGAAGGAGGTTTGTGAACGTTTGGAATGTGTGCTCAGGGTCTGGAGTCTTCCTCAGCAGGCAGTCCAGACCCGGGTAGCGCTTTAGAAATTTCTGGACGACGAGGGTTTATGACTGTTGCCAGCATGGATGTGCTCCAGCCTACCGATCTTAAGGCGGCCAGGAGATTTCCACCATTATCGCACACCACCTTGCCTGGCACAAGGTTCTTGTCACCCAGCCAGCGCTCGGTCTCATTGCCAAGATTCGTCCACAGCTCCTGACCTGTGTGTTGATGGTCTCCAAGACAGATTAATTTCAACACGGTCTGGTTTCTATGGGCACGTGATGCTACCAGTGGACCTTGGGGGAAAGAACCCTGCACCATCCCTGCGCTTTTGAAAAGTGTGCGCCAAGCCTGAGAGCCACCGTTACCACCAGAGACATCCACCCAGATCACCCAGTGAGCTGTCACTGAGATATATCGGCCTTGGCCGTGCTTACTAGTCCATGTATCGGTGGTGAGATGGACTTTGCCGGACACAGATGCAGAAAACGCTCTTGAAATTTTAGATGACAAGTGGCTGGCCAGGGCAGGGACGGCTTTTCTGGCAAAGAAATGCCTGTTTGGCATCTGGTATTGGGGGCAGGCAAGGGCCATGATGTGGCAGTACCCATCTGTGTCCACCAGACGGAAAGGCAATACTTCCAAGGCCAAAAGCCTGGCAATGCCGACATTCAGGCTTTGGTCTTTGGGTTGGTTTGGGTTAAAGTGTTTGTTCTGCTCCCAAATCTGGTAGACAGAAGGCTGGCTGCTAGACTGGCCGCTGTACGGTGTGCAGGTAAAACTGGTGGAAGGAGAAGGGGTAGGATGGGTCTCTGGTGGTGCTAGTGTTACTCGGGCGACGGTGGAGACTGAAGCGGAGGCTGATCCTTGATCATGACTCTGAGAGGCATGGGCAGCTGAGGAATGCTTGGTCGTCGGCGGAGGAGGAGGAGGTGGAGGCAAAGGGTGTGACAGTGGTTGGAAGCCCGGGATCGGTGTGGCCTTTTTTGGCCAAGTGTTCCCTCAATTTAAACTCATGCATTCGCTGGATGTGACTAGACATGTTGGTGGTGGTTAAACACCTAAGATTTTTCCCTTTACTGATGCGTTTACGGCAAAGGCGGCATATGACATAGCTGGGTGAATCAGAGGCTTGCTCGAAAAAGGCCCATGCTTGAGAGGACCTGGACCGTTTCGACGGCGATAAGCGAGGAGCGGTGTTTCCGCCGATCGTGGCTGGTGGAATAATCTCAGTGGACTTCTGCGACCGCCCTCTCCCTTTTTGAGAGGGGACCCGTACTTACACTACCCCATCGTCTTCCTCCTCGTCCAGTGATGAAGTGCTCGCAAGCAAATTCTGCTGAAAAGACCACGTTGGATACACAATGTCGTCATCATCATCAGCAGCAGCACAGGTGACTTCCTTGTCCTGACATTCTGCATCCTGGAGCTGTGGGCTACAAGCAACAGGCACTGCAAGGCGTTGCCGACCGCCTGGGATTTTTGCCGATTGACCGGCTTCCTTCTCCTCCTCTGATGGCATCAGCGATTGGGCGTCAGATCAGACAAAATCATCCTCTTTGGCCTCTTGATCTTTTGAAATACCTTCTGACCCCAACCGCATTTTGTCTAAAGGGGTCTTCAAAAAAAAGCTCAATTTGAATCATCTGTTGAGTATAAGTTGAAGAGCCCCCGGTCGGACCGAGGTCTGATGGCCAAATATCACGTCCAAAATTTTTAAGGGGCAATTTAAATTGGCAATCCCAAAAATACCCTAGAAAGGGACCAATAGAATAAAGGGGCAGGGACTCTCACCTTTTTGTAAGTCTGCACTTCGTCGCATACTCCTTAATTACCAGCTTTCTTTTATTCTACCTTGCAGTCATTGCCCCCCTATCTTACCCCCTGTTTCCCACAGACAATTTATCCATATCAGTCCTCTCCTTCCCCCTCAACTTTATCATCCCACGCGTTTTTTTCCCTTTTCAAACCAAACCCCAAACCTCCAGCCACAATTACTGCACAAATCCGCTCATATTCATCACTAAACCTCTGCTGTCTTTTTTCATTCTCCTCTTCTTGCGAGGGGAATCTCTCCTAACCCGGCCCACCTCCTTACTGCTCATCCCCCCTCCCCCTCCTTCCCAAAAAAAAACCTGCAACCTGTTGTTTTCGCTTATGTATTTTTTTTCCCCTTTTAATGTGCCCTATGGAAACCCGCCCATCCTCTGCAACAAATCATGTTTTAATGCCTTTTTTCTCTCCAACCCCCTCAAAACCTGCGGCCCCTACGAAACATGGCTCCCCCCACCTGACATGTTTCCCCTTCCGCTCTCCCCTATGGTGGCCTACACTTCACCCACCCCCCAGACCTGAGAAAGGGGGGGTGGAGGATCGGATTATTCTTTCCACATTGCACTTACCCGGTTTCCCCCTGACCCTCATCACTTTCCCCTCCTTTGAGGTCCACACCTAGACTCCTCGGCCATTTTCCATCAGAGTCGCGTTGTTACAGCCCCCTGCCCCCCCCGCCAGTTTCGGGATAAATTTTGCTGCTTGGTCCCACCTTCCTTACTAAAATACCCACTTCATCGGGGGTGATTTCAAATCCCTTTGTAACCATGTCCCCTTCTGCCTCACAGTTTCTTTCACAAACCTCTTTCTTGGCCCTCGCGTTTTACTGACCTCCAGCCCAAAAGGAGGGGAACTCTCTGGATTGGTTTCTTTCATTTTTCCCCTCAATTTCTAATTTAAACTAATTTCCTATGCTCTTCTGACCAAAACCCTTATCCCCTTCATTACACAAATCTCACCCTTCTCTGGACAAATGCTCATCACACATTCCGAAATTCCGCTCCATTAATATCGGGAATAAAAACACCTTTACAGCCTCACTGCCCCCAAAATCTCCTCCCCCTCCCTCCCCTGTCCTGCCCCAGGCTGTCAAACATTACAATGAAACTCTCACAAACCACCTGGACATGTTGGCATCACTCATACACCCACCACCAAGTCAGACGCCCCAGCCTTGGCACCGCCCAGACTCGCCATCTGCGCACTGTTCCAGGTGTGTGAGGGCGTGGAAAAAAGTCGAAGCTCCCTGCAGATTTTCTCCCTACAAATTCTGTCGGACTTCCCACATTGCCCTTCACTGGCCAAAAAAAAAAATATTTCACCCCCTCTTTCAACACTACACAACAACCCAAAACGCCTCTTTTATACCTTCCCCTCCCCCTAAGGCCTAGGCCAGGCCCAGTCATGACCTCTGTGCTGAAGACCTGGCCATCACTTCAAAGAGAAAATTGAAAATAAACCCGGGAAACATTCTCAGTCCCAAGCAATACCCTCCCCCCCCCTCCTGCACGTCCTCTAGTCTGCTTCAGCTCTTGAACCCGACAGAGGAAGAAGTTCCGGCTTTCCCCGTTTGAAACCCCCCCCAAACCCTGTCCTTGACCCCCATTTATCCCACTCGTCCCGTCTATTTTCCAGCTGTCCCTCCCTTACTCTATCCCGTAACCTCTCTCTCTCCATGGATCTTTCCATTTCCCTTTAAACCGGATCATAACCCCTTTACTAAAAAGTTTCCCGGGACCCCTCCTGTGCTGTAATACCGACCAGTCTCTAACTCCCCTTCACTCTAAACTACTCCCGGAACCTTGGTTACTTGCCTAACCCCTATCTCTCTGCTAACTCTCTTTTGACCCTCTGCAATGAGGTTTTCGCCCTACATCCACGGGAAAAGCCTTAGTTAAAGTCTAAATGACCTCCCTAAAGCAAAATCCGGGTAAAAATCCTTTGTTTCCCTTTGGGTTCTCTGAAGGGTTTAAAATGTGGATAAACCCCCTTTCCCCAGCAGCTCACGCCATTGGGTGGAAGCGTCGCTTGGTTCCATTTACCGTTGATGCTTCTTAGTGTTTCTCCTTTTGGTTCAAAACTCCTTTTTGTGTTGGGGGTTCCCCAGGATAGTTTCTAGGGGCCTTTTTTTTTGTAAGCCCCATTGCCCCCCCAAACAGTAGATTTTTGGTTCCTGTACATTTTTATGCGATGCCACCCAATTATAACCTCTGTGAATACTATCCTGGCTAAACAAAACAAAAAGGACTGTTCTGGGGGTGTTTGACTCAATGGGTTTTATTTGGGGAAACAAACCCCATAGACTGAATTTTGTTTTTGTATCTATTTACAACCACCACCCTGTATTTTTTTTTCGATGTGGTACCACCATTTTTTAGAGCGGCCGCTTCTGGGGGTTATATTTGATTCTGAATCTGGACCTTCACCCCATAAATCCTTTTCCCTTCGCCCCTCCCCCCGCCCCCCACCTTCAAAAAATTCGAACCGTCCGTTTCTCCCGTGGAAACAACTCAAATTTCTATTTGCTCTTTTCTTTCTTCTTACACTGTAATTTGCTTATCAGCCCCCTCTTTTTCCCCTTCCCCAAACCTTCCCCCCTCTTCAATCGTTCCCTAATGCGCACCGGTCAAATCTTTCTTTCCGCGCTATACTGAGCCTCAAACCCCCTGTTTAAGTCACGCACTGGTTGGCCCCAACCAGTTACAGGGAAACAGTATAACTCGCTTCTAATAAAGCCCCACAGCGCTGCACCCCCCTACATCTCCTCCCTCATCTCTGTCTACCACCTGACCCGCTCTCTTCGCTCTGCTGCTGATATCAGGTTACACTCATGAATCATCCGAACCTCCCATGCCCGTCTCCAAGATTTCACACGTGCGGCACCAATTCTCTGGAACATGCTACCGCGGGCGATCAGGCAAATTCACAACCCTCATAGTTTTAAGAGGGCCCTGAGAAAACATCTTCTCAGCCTGGCCTACCAAGATCCCTAAATGCTATCACACACATTTTTCACTCCCTACACTAGGGCACTCACAGGCACTTATCTGTATATAGATGTACTGTCAGGCTGGCAGGTTCATCCATTTTTCATGTAAACCACCCCCTATTTATGAAACAAGGCTGGACAATTGTAAACTTAGCACTTCTTACCTCATGTTTCACCCATACACCCTAATAGATTGTTATCTCTCACAAGCAGGGCCCTCACACCTTGTGTCTCATTTGTAAGTACTTTTAATGTGTAATGTCTGTACGTTTACCCTTGAATTTGTAAAGTGCTGCGGAATATGTTGGCGCAATATAAATAAAGATTATTATTATCCACAATGGTGGGTACACGAGTTGACTTTTGGGCTGCCTTTGCTTCATGTTGGACGGATGCTGACGATGATGATGACGACATTTGTGGCCGTGACTGGGCGGACGAGGAGGTAAGACTGCTGGATGCAGGTTGCATTAAGCACTGAAGGACAGATTGGCGACGCTGTTCATTACTGAGATTCACAGGGACCTGACCCAGCGATGACAGGCCTGACGGTCCTGCAACCGAAGATCCGCTGGCTTGCGTGTTGTCGCCAGCACTGGAAGTAGCACCTTCTCTCGTACCTCTACCTCCATGTCCTACACCCCTCTTTGCTCGCTTACCAAAATACTATTCAATATTACAGAGATTGTCCTCGGCACTCACGGTCCACAACTGGGTGCAAGCCAAAAATTTACCAATAAAAAAGAGAATAGGCTGCACTCCAAAAATTTATTGCAAATATTTAACGATTTATTATTCCATTTATTGACAACATGCTTATTAAGCCGACTTCATATTAAAACATTTTTTCAAGCTGTAGATTCTAGCAACAGACGTTTCGGTCTAAAACAAGACCTTTCTCAATAGAATCTGTAAAAAAGTTAATAAAAACAAAAAGTTAGTAATAAAGTTAGTAATTTAAAAACAAACAAATGTTAGTCATATAAGGGAACATATATCTTTATCATTACTCAGTCTTATTACATAACTCATCCTTTCGGGTTCAATTCATTATTTTTATAGGACCTAGTAGAATATGATGATAAGTGCAGATAATTAATGATGATCTTTTCATGAAGATCTAAAACAAAGATATCACAACACAACAAAGGTATCCTCTGTACAAAAAATTGTCACAGAGAGAAAAAAATTATCTTCTAATATTATGCAAAGTAGATCTAAGCAAAAAATATGTTGTACCTAAACATAGGTATAGTGAGCAAGTTTGACTTTATAATATAATTAGTGTTCTTGAAAAGATGTTATTTATTATTATATATATATATATATAATATATATATATATATATATATATATATATATATATATATATATACTTTCTTGATAAATGAATAAAATATCAGGAATGCTGCTTGTTACAAATATACTTACGGGGTGTAACATTCACTTCCAATATGCATTGATGGCTTTCCATAACTTAGTTGCCCATTTACATGTTCACATACTCTATGGAGTGTCTGTAATAAAGACAGAGCTTTGAAAACATTTAGGAATGCATTGAAAAGAGGGCGATTTTCGTGGTGCAGGCACGCTAGTGAGATCAGCACTCCAGACTGCATTTTGAATGCGGGCATGTAATGCGCATGTGCGCGACTTGTAAAATCCCGCGGGAATGACTGCAGTTCACTGCCGACTTCAGACATGGAGACATGCACATAATGGCTAGTATGACAAATGTGTTTGCTTGACTCTGCTCTCGTTGCCTGACTTATGTACAACTTTAATGTGGTTTAATCGTTTATTTAGACTGGGAATGGTATAGATTATTGACTACATCATTCTATGACTCTTTCTCCCTTAGAACTATCACTATTTGATCAATAGCTGTTTTTGATAGAGCTACTAAACACTAAGTATAACTATGACATATAGTGGCCTAATGATATAATTACATCATTATTTAACTATATACACCTAATGTTGTGATACCTTTGTATAATGTCTTCATGAAAAGATTGTCATTAATTATCTGCACTCATCATCATATTCTACTAGGTCCTATAAAAATAATGAATTGAACCCAAAAGGATGAGTAATGTAATAAGAGTCAGTAATGATAAAGATATATGTTCCCTAATGTGACTAATATTTGTTTGTTTTTAAATTACTAACTTTATGTTGTTTTTATTAACCTTTTTTAGAGATTCTATTGAGAAAGGTCTTGTTGCTAGAATCTATAGCTTGACATTTTTTTTTAATATGAAGTCGGCTTAATAATCATGTTGTTAATAAATGGAATAATACATTGTTAAATATTTGCAATCAATTTTTGGAGTGCAGCCTATTCTCTTTTTTTATTGTTAAATTTTTGGCTTGCACCCAGTTGTGGACCGTGAGTGCCGAGGACAATCTCTGTAATATTGCAGATTGTGTGGTCCAGCAGCCAGGTCCCTTTCTGTATTTGTTTTCTATTTCGTATGGAGCTATACCGATGTATGTGTTGACACTCACTTGGAGAAGAAAAGAAAAAGATATTACAGTTCTCCTGCTGAGTAAATAAAGTCACTTACCAAATATACAGAAAGCCATGGGGCAGCAAGGCTTAAGCACAAGGTTAGCAAAAAGAAAAAAATCCAGCATCCAAGAAAAAGTTACAAAAAGAAAAAAATATTGAACCAGCATTTGTTCTAAACATTAAAATCACAAAATAACAGAAGTGCCTCACTTATCCATTTTCGAGTCATGTGGCTCTTGATAGCCTTAGAGTGGCTCCTTATATGTTTCTATATTGGGATTCACTGATCTCAGGTCAAATATGAGGTGGAGTGAGGATGTGGAACTGGCAGCATCAGTAGGGTCATGCAGAGGAAGGTATGTGAATCATTGCTTCTATAGGTGATTACCCATAGTACAGGCCACTTTGAGTATAACATATTACCAGGATGGCCTGTAATTTCTGTACTGTATATGTTAAAGTTTACTGACATTCTTATTGTGTTTAGCAGACCATGATGCTTCAGGTTTCCTAACAAACACAAGACTTCTTGCACTGTATCAGAGGGGCCCTTAAAAGAAAAAAAATCAATGCCCCTGACACTTGCACTACCCGAAGTTTGATGGTCCCTTTGATCACATGAACATGTGGTACCACCATAGGAAATGTGAGAAAAGGTTGTAATTTGCAGTATACAAGAATAAAAAGGCTCTTCCACCAGAAGCATTGTATTGCTATGCAATAGGCTGTATAAATGATCTAGCCCCCTAGTTGTGAAGTACCCCAGGGGGACTCAATTTTCAAGTAAAAAAAAAAGTTTAAATCACCCCTCTTTGCCATTTTACAAATAAAAAACTTAAAATAATAAAAAAGCTACACATACTTGATATCACTGTATCCCATAAAGTGTTATATATTAAAATATAACATAATTTATCCCATACAAAGAAAAATGTAGAAGAAAAAACTCCAAACGCCAAAATTGCATTATGTTGGTCATTTCACCTCCCCTAAAAATTGGAATAAAAGTGATCAAAAAAGTTGCATGAATTCCAAACTGGTACCACTAAAAAGTACACTTCAGCCCACAAAAAATTCAACCTCATTCAGTTACGTAGGCAGAAGTACAAAAAAGTTATTGGTTACAGAAAACTGTGCTGTAGCAAAAATATAAAAAAAGAAAATGTTTGGATTTTTTACGATACCATAATATAACAAAAACCCTTTTTTTTTTTATTTTCAGATGCGTATCAATGTGTAGAATACAGAGAACACATCTTTTATAACAACATTAAAGGAGTTGTCTCATTACGAGCTTTCAGCCTGTCACTGTCCCTGGTAAGTTGAACTGAGGGGCGTGCTAGCTTGTCTGTCTGTTCTGCTCCCTCTCGCCCCTCCCATCAGCACACAGGCAGCTATGTAACTAATATACACGGGGGGGGGGGGGAGGGGGTTTTGCTCTCAGAGTTCACCCTGTGTGTGCCTGCCTAGTCTGTTGCAGGAGAGGGCTGATCTAGGAGTGTAGAGAGGAATATGAAGCTGTGTGCTAATAGAGCAGAGGGGATGCATGTGTTCCTATATCCCTGCTTAGCTTACAAGTCTCCACATCTCCAGCAACAACATGGGCTGTGTTACTATACTCAGGTTGTGTCACTAATACCGGATAACATAAAGTATTCACATGCCTGATCTGTATAATATTAGTATAGTCACAGTTCCAAAGACATATCATGATTATAGTAACAGACAGGGTCACTGCTGTCACATCAATCTGTGTAGAGAGCAGGAGGAAGCAGGGACACACAGGGTTAATCCAAGCAGCTCGGACACAGAAGCCAGAGTCCTCCCTCCCCCTCTTCCACTACAGAAGCATTCTGTGCGGGAGGGGCTCTCTGCTCCGACCTGTCTTCAAAGGTGATGAGTCATTCAGACCTGACAGCCAGTAAGATAAGGATCAACAGGTCAGCTATATAGAGATCTGAGAAGCTGATGTAGTAATACTAACAGGGCTAGCTCAAAATCAGTAGGACATTTGTAAATGAACATATATTGCAAGCTGCTTGTTTTTTTAAAGATCTTTAAATTAAAACCCAATCATTGTAGCGAGACAACCCCTTTAAACGCTGTAAAAAACAACCTCCTGCAAAAATAGTGCAAGTACATTCTTTTCACATTTTGCCCCACATTTTTTGGTTGCTTCCCAGTATATTCTATGTTACATTAAATGACACCATTAGAAAGTACATCTTGTCCCGCAAAATAAAATCCCTAATATGTAGATGGAAAAATAAAAAAAATATAGCTCTGTAAAGACGGGGAGGGAAAATCTAATGCAACAAAAATAAAAAAGTCTGCTCAGGAAAGAGGTTAAAGAGTTCTCCACCCACCAACTTAGTCTATCCCTCTCTGATCTCTCTCCCCTGCATTATCTAGATTGTCCTTCCTCCTCATGTCTTGTTTAAATACTCCTGTACCCCTTCTAGAATTCTCTCCTCCAGCAAAGCAGACCCCATTCCATTTAGGTGAAATTTAATTGTAGAAAACAGATTGTACCTCAATGAAAAATCAGCCCAGTGCTCTAAGAACCTAAACCCTTCTATCCTACACCAAGACTTCAGTCATGCATTTATCTTCTTGAGATCCCACTGTCTTTCCTGCATTGTGCATGGAACATACAGTATTCTGGAGAATATAACCTTGGAGGTCCTTCCCTTAAACTTGGAGCCTAGTTCTTTAAAAATATTCTTAAGGTTCCTTCACCTACAGTGCATTCTGTCATTGGTTCCAACATATACCATGACAGCTGGGCAATCGCCATCCCCTCCTAGTAATTGTTCCACCCATTGCACCATATGCCAAACCCTGGCACCAGGGAGACAGCAAACCATTTGTTTGAGGCAGTCTTGGTGACAAATCTGTCTTCCTGATTATAGAATCCTCTATAACCACTTTCTTTTCCAACCTCCACCTCACCCTGACTACTAGTTGGGCTGCTCTCACCTGTAGGGAAGAGCATTATTTTCTTAGGTTCCCAGTTCTGAGACTGATGGCCTAGCATTATCACACAACTTGCCAATTTTGCTAGGAAACTCAAAAATAGAGGAGGCCTACCTTTTCCTGGTAACCATACAACTCCTCCTAACTTCATTAACTAAGCTATATAGCTCACCCTGCTGACCTATTATTCCACCTCCCACATTTAACCCCCTAACAGCTTGATCAGTGATAAGCAAGCTCCTCTCATAATTGTCAATCTTCCAGGTCTCAAATGCAATATTCTAGGTTACCATCATGCTTATATCTGTCACAGAGATATTCACCCTGGAACTGCTGCTACAGTAGTGCAAACATATGGCAGACTGTGCACTGAAGAAAATTGCCAGTCACGCTGTCCATTATCCCGACACAGCAGCAATGAAGTTTAAAAAATAAAGGGTGTTTCCCTGCAGGTTTTTCACTTCTGTTATAAACTCTAGTGTTTTAACTCTACTATATTCAGTCCACTCAGTGAAAAACTTTCAGTCAGAGCATCCTCAGATTGGCTCCATGTTAGTTTAGATAGTAGGATTCACCTATCTCAGGTCAACTATGATGTGTATTAAGTTTGTGAAATTGATAGCATTAGGGGATGATGTAGAAGAAGGTTTGTACCAGGATGTCCCTTTTTAAAAAGAAAGAAATCAAGGCTTCTAACAAGAGTACTAACCAAAATGCTAAGATGGCCCCCTTGATCACTCGACTTCCTGTCTTTCTGACTATCATTTTAGTGAATGCAGCTAAATAATAGGTCAAAACATTTTGGTACACAGGTTGGTGTCACATCCCACTCCCTACCAATCAGTCAGTAGCTCACCTTATGTTTATAAAGTGGAAATCTCCATTTATACATATCTTTACATCCTCCTTAATTTTATTTTCTTAAAAGATTTACAATGAACATTCTTCCTGCTGGGATTGGCTAATGGCCTGGGATACAATCTGATACCTGAATAAATGTCACAACTTTGCTAAACATTAGAAAAGGAACTAAAGGGTGCGGTCAATCTTAAATACCTTCACAAGAACTTTCGATGTTCCTGGCAAAGTCATTATTACTTTTATGTGAAAAAAATATATAATAAATGTAAATGGTTGTTGTATTCATTTTCTAGAAAAGATTATTGAGTCTTCATGGAAAATGTTAATAGGTGATCATTTAATGCAGCAGTAAAAGAGAAGGAGCAAATAATTGTAACATGTATTGTTAATTTTTTGCCATGTGACAGAGGTACATTTTTCTTTTAGAATGAAGGATATTGCTATAAATATATGATGAGTGAGTTTATTGCTGTTGGTTAAGTTGAACATATGTTTGAAAAACATAAGGATACAAGTTAATACAAAATAAGAATATTTATAAAAATTTCAAAAATACAATATTTATTTTTAAATTTGCATTGCTTTCAAACAAAAAGATTTTAAGACAGAAAACCTTAAAAGAAAATGGTTTCCCTTATTTTCCTAAGGTAAACAAAATTGTAATTTATTTGGATATTCTATTTTTCCCCCACGCTTTTCTCTTATAATGATGTGTGTTAGCTGATCATATGGTACCGCTATGGGTACAGTGATCATGTTAATTTTTACTTTTTTCTTAATAGACTTCTAGTAAAAAACACACTCCAAGCTTCAGACTTTCTCTAAGAGAATATTCAGGATACAGGGAAAAAATACGCCTTTAGCTTTAGAACTTTGAAAAAGAAAAAATGATATAAATACTTATTTTTCAAAAAAAAAAGTTTTTTTTTAATTTTCCTTTAACCCAAAGTCCCAAAACAAACTTTGTTAAAAACATTAGTTTAAAAAAAATAAAAAACTATACAAAGGATACGTGTTTCGTGGGGTCCCGTGTTACTTTTAGTCACCCTACAAGGATCAAAAGATAAGAAAAATAAGAAGTGGTATTTGTATATTTTTGCTTGATCCAAAGTTGCTAATGTTGCTAAGGCAGATTTTTTTCCCTACGGCCTGACTATTCACTTAGAGAAAGTCTGAAGCTTGGAGCGTGTGTTTTAGTAGAATTTGGATCCTGATAGCCTTCCAACAAGGTGATCAAGGAATAAAGTGGCTGCACGGGAAATAATTTATATGTGGAAATCTGAGTTGCATCAGTTATATGTGAACTTAAAGGGAGAGACGAAATAATTTGTACTGTGTTAAAAAGTTTTTTTTAATTACACAATGAAGCACCTTTTTTCTTTTTTTCTTTTTCTTTCCTTTCTCTCCCTGTTTCCCATCCCCCCTTCTTTCTCTTCCTTTTCCTCTCCTTGCGAGTGTCGGAACACGCCTCTTTATAGACTTGTGGGAAGTGGAATTATAGAGCAGAGGAAAAGGGGGAGAACATTGCTTTGTTCTGTATATTTCTTGTTGATAACATTTTTATTCGGTACAGAAGAAGACAAACTATGGAAAATTCTAAGATTAAAGTTATGTAGACGCATTGGGGCAGATTTATCAATGCATTTGCACCAGAATTATGGCTCAATTTGCCCCAAAAATATGTCTTAAAGTTTTTCAAAAAATTCCCATGTTTTTTTAGACAGTTTCAGAGTTGGAGCTATCTGAAAAAAAGGGTGTGGCCTGTGAGGGGGGTGTGGCTTAAAGAAAAAAGGGGGCATAGTTTAAAAGTGCGCAAAAAATGCCCCGGTTTTGTCGCCATTTTTTTGGAAAAATGTAGCCCCTTACCCTTAAGCCAACGCCTGAAAAGTAGTTATGACCAGAACTTTTTTTTTTTTTTTGCCGCCTTGCGTTTCAAAGTTAAAAACTCTTTTATTTTTTCTTGCGGTTTATGAAGCCTCGTTTTATTGAAAAAAGTTGTACTTTAGGGGGGAATAGTTCAAGTTCACTTATAATAATTGCGTATTTTTTTTTTTTTTAAAAAAAAAATGTTTTTGTTTTTTTTTATTTTTTTCCCATTCAATTTCAAAGTAATAATTTGTTAGTTAAATTTTTTAAGGTATCAGGGTCGTGTGGATACCAAATATGTGTAGGTTTTTTGTGCGTGTAATTTTAATGCAAATTTTTTATTATATATTTTTTTTTTATTATATTTTTTTTACACCTTTTTTTTTTTTACAGTTTTTATGTAGTTTTTTTTACTTTTTTTTTTATTTCCCATGGGGAGAATGTTTAACATTTTTTTAATTTTTTTTTTTCCTTAGTAATGTTTAGCATTTTTTCTATTGCAAATAATTCAAAATCTGTGTACTTTGACACGGCTTTGTTGGACGCACAAGGCCCCCCTAGTACTGGTTAGTACACAGACAGTTGGGGCCCCTCTAGGCCCCCGAGTGACGTGCAGCATTTCCCCTGAGCTGCGGGTGACCGGGTTTTCCCGATCACGACAAGAGCAGGGAACCCTTTTGATTGCGGGCGGTGATGATCCGCCGCAATCAAAGGGTTAAAGCACCGGGTTGCGGAGGTTTTCCCGCTGCCCGGTGTGCGGGGGATGTTGGGATCAGGGCGTGTAAGTACACCCCTGACCCCCGGAAATTTTTGCGGCGCCGGGCGCCGCAAACTCCGGTGTCGCGCAACGACCCGCCCCGGTTAAGTCTAAACGTCTAAAGTCGGCGGGGGGGTCGTTAAGGAGTTAAAGGTGGTACAAAGTTAGACTAGATGGTTCTAACCTGCACCAGATTTATCAACTGTGATAAATGTGGCGCATCGTCTAGTCTAACTTTACTTTGTTCAAGATTAAGCACTTTTGATAAATCTGCCCCCTGTCTGTAAAATTTAAAACCCCGCAAGGACATTCAAAAACTCCTTCAGTTAATTTGTTGATCTCTGGACTATTATGGACAGTTGCCAAATAGTTCACATGATAACTGTATTATAAATGAAAGTTGGTAAATCCCACAGAACATGTAAGTGGTAAAAGTTCTGCCCTAGTAAAGGATAAAAAGAGTTAAATGTGATATGCTTCACTTTATTACAGTATTCACATACACTGTTACACTATTCATATACAGCACAAAACAACAATAAAAAGTATCTTATACCAAGTTAAATCCCTTCTTAAAAAACGATTTGCAGAGTAAGAGGTTTGCAGTGCTATAAGGTCTTATATATTAGTAGCACTTATATATTTATATCCTATAACCTAGAATGCTTATATCTTAAAAGTAAAAATATTCTTGAAGGTGTTTATATTGAACATGTCCCCTGAGATTAAAGGGGTTGTCACACTACATCGATTCATCCTACCTCAGTTCAGTTTTTTTTCAGTTCATTTTTTAATTCAGGGGCATGTTTATGGCTTACTGGTTCTCTGGTTGTGTGGTAGGTCTGAGAAAACCAGGTCTGTAGTATAGCGCCAGTGTGGGAGAGATTGGGTCTGTAGCTATAGCAAAATGAGGAGTGATGCAGCCATTCAAGAGGGGGGTATCTAGGAAGGGTGGATACTGTTTTTAAAATAATTCAAAGGACTTGTTTTTGAAGATCTTTAACTAAAAAGAATCTGTAAAAATATTTAAGACAATGGGATAAAGTGTTATTACAAAAGGGGCTGGATAAGTTGGAGTCCCGGGAGAGAATGGGAGATGAGGTTTAACACTGATAAATGCAAGGTTCGCACATAGGAAAGGAAAAAACTTAATAAATTACTGTCAAAAGGAAAAAGCTGGGAGGAAAAATGATGGAAAGGCTTGCGAATCCCTTTTGGCGTAAAATTAACTATAGCAGCCAGTGTGGCAGCAGCTGCCAAAGGGAAAAAGGATCTGGGGTCATTTTAAAAGGGGCATAGATGCACTGTGGGAACATATTCATCCCTATACAAAATCATGGTTAGCCAACATGGAATATTGTGTACGTTTGGCACCCGTGACGGAAAGACATTGTAGAGCTT
>JAODAL010058298.1:0-22167 GCA_025379985.1 Phyllomedusa bahiana
GGTGACTGTCGCTCCTATTCTGATTGGCTTGTTTCTGCCGACCAATGAGAAGAACTTACAGAATTTGAATTACTGTATTTCCCGGCAATTCTTATATCGCAATTCCTGATGTAGCACCGGGTCTCGGCGACAAAACGCGTTGTTAGGGATTTGATTGATTTTGTTTATAGAAGGTTTCAGCTCTTTTTCAGATAATATTTGACACCTAAGAAAAATGATTTTTTTATATCATACTCCATGCCACACGGCGCTGAGAGCCGAGATTTCATTGCCCGATCTGGCCATAGACTACAATGGGATCAAAGTAGCTCGCGCTCTGATTGGCCGAGATAGCCAAGCCCCGCTAGCTCAACCAATCAGCTCTTTTCTGCATTTTTACTGTATTTTGAACTGTCCGCCTTTGCTGTGGATTGGTCCATACTTCTCCATAGCTTATAATGGGTCACTGTTGCTTCCTATTTGATTGGTTGGTTTATGCCGACCAATGAGAAACGCTTACAGAATTTGAATTACTGTATTTCCCGGCAAGTTCGAATATCCCAATTCACGATGTTGCGCCGGTGTCGGCGACAAACGCATTGTTAGGGATTTTATTTATGTATGGTTATAGAAGGTTTGAGCTCTTTTACAGAGATGTTTTACACTTAATAAAAACGATTTATTTACTAATACTCCATGCCGCACGGCGCTGAGATTTCAGTGCCCCGATCTGTCATAGACTACAATGGGAGATAGTAGCTCGCGCTCTGATTGGCCGGGATAGCCAAGCCCCCGCTAGCTCAACCAATCAGGCTCTTTCTGCCTTTTTTGCTACTGTATTTTGTCGAACTCTCCCGCCTTTGAATTTTGAAAGTGATTTTATTTATGTATTTTTTTAGTAGGTTTGAGCTCTTTTTCTGATAATGTTTTACACCTAATAAAGGCGATTTTATTTTCTACTCATGCCTGGATCTTTAATGATTTTTCCTGTTTTACGCCTGTCTCGATCGGAATACATGTTGGCGTGTCCTTTGGCCAAAGTCCTGCCCCTGCCCCCTAACATGGGAGGCGCGCAGACTTTCACGGCATGTTGAGCGCACCCGGGGGCCGACATGATGGGGCCCAAAAATTTGCCAAAATGGCAAAAAGTGCGCTCGAGCGGGAGATTCATAAGGGCCCTTTCCTCCCCAGCGAATCGATTGAAAAATTGAATTACCCAAAAATGTAAAAATTTACAAGTATTTTTATTTTGGTGGTATGTTTCAGGATGACTTGAGCCTACCAGTTACCAAATGACTGTCAGAACCATGTGAAGAAAACTATTGATGAATTGATACCCAGAGTTGGGCCCTGGGTTATTAAATTGATCAAGGACTGCTTCAGCAGAAGTAAACAGAGAATTTGGAAATAGTGGGAGTGCCCTTGGCCTGAACCCCCCCTCCCCACTCAAATTCAGTAAAAAAGTGGAAAAAATAAAACGCCCCTGAAAAACAAAATTGAAAGCTAGCAAAAAAAACACCCTTTTCCGGGCCCCCAACCTACCCATTTACTCTATTCTGTCTAAATACCGTTCGGCAGCCCCACGGTCTACTTTAAAGGGTTGATTTGGGAGTTGGGGGGGTTTTTGGGTTTGGGGAGGGGGTTGAAAAATTTTGTTTTTTTGGGTGGGGTTTTAAATGAAAAAATTTGCCCCAGGTTTTTTTGTCTGTTATGTAAATTGTATTTTTTTCCCGGGAGAATTTTTGGGTTTTTTTTGTGTGCCCCTTCTTGGGGAAAAACCCCGGGATTTTTATGAAAAAAGGTAAAAATTTAATTTTTTAACCCTTTTTTTTTGTCTTTGGTTTTTGGAGAAAACAAAAAGGAAACAAAGGGGGGTCTGATGAAGCTAGGGTCAGGGAAAGAGGGTTTGAATCTTGCTGAAAATTTGCGCCACCCCCATTAGATTTAGAAAAATTTAAAAGGGTTATGAACAATCCATGTAACAATCCCTGATGCCCCCTGAGGGCTGCTCTGAGGTGGGCCCCGGGGGGTCAAATTTCATCCTTACCACAAAAGGTCTGCGAGGAGGCCGGCGGTTGTTGGTTTTGCCTTGGAGCAAGCCTGCAGTGGGTTAGTGGGTTAAAACCCAATCAATGTTCCCCTGTGCTAAGGGAGTGACCCTTTACCATTCTTGTTAGATTGGAAAAAGAACCAAAATCTTTCCCCTTTAGGGGGGAGCGTTAGAACAGATTTTGTGTTTTTAGGGGGGACTGTCAATTTGGTAATTTAAGGAAAAAACATAAAAAAGTCTGTTTCATTCATTACATTCTTTTTTAAGCTCATCAATAGTTTGTTTAAACTGCTTTTTACTGCTATACATCCTTATCGAATCAGATATCTCTCACACAGCTTTCCTTGAGAAAGTTGCAGTGTCGGTAGAAGCAAGAGATTCAAGGCCTTCCTCCTCCCCCCAGATGATACAAAGGAGGGTTTGGGAATGTGTCTTTATCAGCTTAATGTTTCATTCGTACATGCAAATTACAAATTGTCTTTTAGCGACCCAATTAACCCAATTTATGTAGTGATAGTATAGTATGTGATTAAAAAGTTCTATTGGAATGTAATTTACTTTTGATTAAAGCAGATCATGTCCCAAACGGAAAGTGTGGGTCATATTTCTTGAGCTCCGGCTGTCGACAGCTGTAATAAAATATAATTTGGAGGAGGCATTAATTGGATAAAGGAGTGGAACAAAGATAATTTCCACACCTGATTTTATTTATCTTGACATATGGAAGGTGCAGAGAAAGGCTATAATAGACTCAGACTGAGATAGTGAGGCTGTTAGATGAAATATTGCATCAGGAATTAGCAGCAAAGTCCTGGTAGTGGAGGAATGCTGGGCACTGCAGGGTTAAGCTGACACTGAGCACAGCCCTCCTGACTGAATAGCTCACTAAAATGGCTCCTTAGCACCAGTGCTTCCCAAGAGGTGGCAGATGAACTTTTATATAAAGCAGGGACATGTGCTACAGAAACTGTGTAGGCAGTTTTCAGTGGGGCCACAAACCCCTGGAAAAGGTGTTTTTACAAGCCTCCCTTAACTTTAGCGGGCAGCTTTGGCCTCTCTGACAGACCCCCATTTAAAATTGTCATGTGTCCTTTTGTGAGTTTACTTTTTGAAAATTTTAATTCCCATGTGTTTCAGAGATGTTTTCTCGTGACAAATTTGTGTTTTAAAGTTGTAAGAAATTTTAGTCCAAAAAATGTTTTTTGTGAAAAAATCAAATTATCGTGAAAAATTTGAAAAATTTCCCAATTTCAACTTCAAAAATTTCTGCATGAAAGAAAATAGTTTTTCCACTAAAAATAGCTTATAACTGCTTTTACAAATGTTGGTAGTTTTGGATAATTTTTTAAATTTTTTTTTTTTTTAAGACATTTGGGGGTTATATTTTTAGTATAATTTTAAAATTTTTCAAGAAAATTTGAAAATTACATTTTTTGGGGGAAGTCATTTCTAAAAATTGATTTGTTTGCCCTGTAGTTAGTCCCCCCTAAATGACCTCATTAAAGAAATACCCCCTTTTAAAAGATTCAAACCCGCATTTAGGAAGTTTTTAACCATTAGGGTTTCACGGGAAATTAAAGCAAAGTGGAAGGAAATTTAAAATTTTCCCCTTTTTTTCAGATTTTTAATTTTTAACTTTTTTAAAAGAAACGGTAAATTGCAGGGGGAAAGCAAAATTTAAAATTGAATCCCGATTGCCATTTTCGAGATATCCCACATGTGGCCCTAGTGATTAATTTTGGCTCAAAACCCCAAAAACCCAGAATAGGAGGAGCACCTACTTGGACTCTGGCCTCATTTTCATACAAATTTTATTTAGGGGCATTTCAGGTTTGCGGGACACCTAAGGTCCAAAATCGTATTAAAAAAAATACCCCCTAAAAATGACGCCCCTATTGGTGGTGAAAAATACACCCCTTATGAATATATCCAGAGGTGTAGTGAGTATATATACCCCCAGCGCGTTTCACAAATTTTTTTGTAGGTTCGGCTCTGAAATATATAAAAAAATATATTATTTCCAAATATCTGCATTTTAGCTGGAAAATGTTTAATTTTTAAAGGAATCTTGGAAAAAAAGCACCAGAAATTGTGTTACGCAATTTCTTCAAGTTCGGCAATCACTACATGTGGGTGTAAACTGCTGTTGGGCGCATGGCAGGGGGTACAAGGGAGGGAGTGCTATTGGCTTTTGGCGCACAGATATTGGTTGGGGCCCATGTCGCATCTCCAAAGCCCCAAAGAAACAGGCCCAAGTAGACAAACCCGCAAGCTCGCGCGCTGCATTAATGCTATTCGAACTCTCCCCCCCCCCCCCCCCCCCCCCCCCCCCCCCCCCCCCCCCCAAAAAAAAAAAAACTACTAAGAAAGTGAAACTTCAGAAGTTGCTCCATTTTGGATTTCACGCCCCTCAGGGATCTCACTCTAGAAGGGTGGTATTTCTGCATTTTGGGCCACAGGTGTTCGTAGTTTGTTTTTAGCATGTGGGTCAGTGGGAAAATGGAGGGGGGAAACGCAGTTCCGCCATTGTTTTTGGGCTTCATTTTTACAGTATTCGCCATACAGGTAAAGACGGAGAATAACATTACTATGGGGTAGGTAAAATTTACAATGATATAAAATTTATATCGTTTTTTATGTTTTATTAGTTTTACTCAAGAGAAGCGAGGTTTATAAAAAGGTGCTTTTTAAGTTGACGTATTCTGACAGCCATAGCATTC
This sequence comes from Phyllomedusa bahiana, assembly GCA_025379985.1. NCBI lineage: Eukaryota > Metazoa > Chordata > Amphibia > Anura > Hylidae > Phyllomedusa > Phyllomedusa bahiana. The sequence continues at coordinate 4,750 of JAODAL010058298.1, forward strand.
TTATTTTTTTTGCATATGAGAGCTGCTTGTGGGCTTGTTTTTTACGTGATGAGTTGATTGTTTTTATTCGATACCATTACGGGGGCATATGATGCTGTTGATCACTTTTTATTAAGTTTTGTGAAGCATTTTGTACAAAAAAACAGCAATCTGGTAGTGTTTTTTATTTTTATTTTTTAAGCGGTCACTGTGCGTAAAAATGACATTGCTAGTTTTCACTCATACAGGTTGTACGATTACAGCGATACCACTTTGTATATTTGTTTAATGTTTTATGCTTTTACACAATAAAAACACATTTATTGAAGGAAAAACACGTTTTTGCATCACCGCAGTCTGAGAGGCCATAACTTTTTTTATTTTTCTGTTTATGGAGCTGTTATAGGGACTTTTTTTTTGCGGATGAGTTGACGTTTTTATTGCGTAATATTTTTGGGGGGACAAGACTTATGATCGCTTTTAAATCTGTTTTTTGGAGGCAGGTTGAAGAAATAAATACTGCATTCCTAGCAGTGTTTTTTATTTTTATTTGTGTAATTAGCGTTCACGTGCAGTATCGTGACAAGTTAGTTTTACTCTGTGGGGTTGAGACGATACGGTGATACCCAATTTATGTAGTTTTTTTTTTTGAAAGGCACAATTTTTTGAAAAAAAGTGTTTTTATTGTGTTATACAATATCTTATGCATCGTGTATCTTCTAATAGCAGATACTTTTTTATTTTTCCGTATACAGAGCTGTGTAGGGATTTTTTTTTTGCGGGATGAAACTGACGTTTTAATTGGCTTCATCTTTGATGTTGATGTGAGTTTTTTGATTACTTTTTACTCCATTTATGTGATTGCGGGATGAACAAAAATCGCTATTCTGTGGACTGTTTTTTTGGGTTTTTTTTTTTACGCGTTCACCCGTAAGGTTATTAACATGACAGGTTTATAGGGTGGGTCGTACGCACGCGGCGACTACCCATTATGGGTACTTTATTTATTTTGATCTTTTTTAGGGCGGTTGGCGGTTGTAAAGGGGAAATGGGCGCTGTACGTGTTTTTATTTTATTTTTTGTGTTTGTGTTTTACTTTTTTACACTTTTTTTAACTTTTTCATACTTTTTACACTTTCCCCCAGGGGGGAATTGCATGAACGTCGTCAGATCATTCATGCAATAGGACAATCAGCAATACAGCCTTATAGCTGTTATCCTGGTCTCCTTGGCAACTGTCTGTTCACGCTGCCCACAATGCATTGTGGGGCATAGTGACGTCACGTGACAATCCGGATGCTGTCATTCAGCGTCGGGCTGTCTGGTAGGGAGGAGACCGGTACCGGCGCTCAGCGCCGTTACTGCGCTCGAGATCACGGGCAGCAGGGCTCACTCACTGCCGCCCGCCAGCCGCGATGTCAAGACCACGATGTCGCGTAATAGGGGGGTTAATCCCACGGCGGGATGCTCACTCCAGCCGTGGGGGATGCGGCATGATGCAGCGGTAATATAACGCTGGTTTCATTGCCGCGATCTGCGCGCTCCCTTGTGCAGCGCGCAAGATGGCCGTGACGGTGCTCATACGCAATTTGCGGGAACCCATAACCCGACATTGCCGTATGAGTACGGCAAATGTCGGTAAGGGGTTAATGGGAATAAATGTAAGGCCATGCAGTTGGGCAGAGTTAATTGAAAGTGAAAATAAATACTTATTAGCCCGATCCTGGGTAAAAGTATGGCTGAAAGTGTCTTGGTGATGTTGTTGGACAGTAATCTTAAAATCAGTGACAGAAAACAAGGCATGAGCTCATATAAGATTTTTGCTTCCACGACTTTAGGTTTTAGGCTGTGACAATGGCCCTGTATCTTTTAAAACACTCTATCCTATATTTTACTATGTTATGCTACTATTTCAGGACAATGAATTGATAACTAATCAACATCTCCATACAATAGTTCATGATTATTTCACAGCCTCTCTAGGAGGAATTTGCAAAGTTGACGGTCCCTACTTATTCACATTAAAATGAGAATCTTAGATAATTAACATGAGTAACATGATATAGAAGACAGCAGAAGTAAGCACAGGAAATCAGGAAGGCCAGAATCTAAAGATGATGGAAACGAGGAACTAGGGACTAGACTAGCTAAATGAATTGAATACAGTCAACTGGTTTTCAAGTCTTAGGTGATGGGCCAAAGGAATTCTACATGTAACAATTAAAATTACTATAATAGGTGTGCCTATGTATGTTTTTGCTAATCTAAATGCTTTATGTTACTGAGAATTGTTAAATTGTATAGGTTTATGGACATATGACGTTCCCAAACGTCATGCTCAAGAAAGGGGTTCTCGCAAATTGACGTGTGAGTATGCCATGAAGATTTTTCGGGCTGACAGTTGTATATTAGAGCTGGCTCCATGTGTTGTTGGCTATGACTGGTGCTTACTTCGTCGCGGCCGATTTGACTCCTAGATGCCGTAGGCTTGAGTGGACCATGGCAGCTAAGGGAAGAAAGAGGAAGGGAGCGTCATATGAACCCCATAATGTTACTATTAAAAATGTTATTCAGCTCCATATTCAGAAAAAGAAAAAACTTATGACTGTCAGATTATGAAAACAAAAGTACATTTTTACAAACTCAATTCTATTGTGGAAAAGTAGTAAAACATAAATTGCTATCATTGTATTTTTTCCGACCACATAATAATGTTATACCATGCGGCAAGCGCTGTAAAAGTTTTTTCTCGACATGATGCTAACAAAAGTGTGATACATCTGTGGGTCCAAAAAGGTACAATGCATACCTGTACAAGTTTCCTGAGGGGTGCTGCGTTCAAAATGTAGTGACTTCTGCAAGGTTTCATCTGTTCTGATAGTTCGAGGGCTTTGCATATGAGACATAGCACCCATCAAAATTTATGGTCCAAAAGTTAAATACCACTCACTTCCTTGTACACCCTTCCATGTACCCAAAAAGTAGTTTAGACTCACATATAGGATATTGCCCATCTTGAAAAAAAATGTAAACAAATTTAGGGGTGCTTTATATCCAGGTTTCCTATGTGAAAATGAGAAACATTTTCACAGTATAACGCTAGGAAATCCTAGTGACCAAGCTGTGGGGTCACTATATTCACTACACCTCTGTATATATATTCGTTAAGGAGTGCAGTTTACCAAATAAAGTCTGTCAGAGAAAATAAAGGGCTAAGTGATTTCTATAATTTCTATAATTCTCTAAAGGCAGTCCCCGACTTACAACGTTCCAACTTACATTTGTCCCCTAGTTACAAATGGAGACTTATAGAGTAGGCTGGCACATGTAGTTCCATGTTCCACAGCAGATGTAGCTATGGACTGACCAAGTTCAGGCCTGCACAGCAGCACATAGGTGAAAATAAGGTGGAAATTTATTAGCGGGGCACATACAGCAAACAAGTTGTAAATTACTTTCCTGCACTATCAAAATAAAAAAATAATTAAAAAAAAACTTTTGTGCTGGAGTTACATTTAATAATATACCTGTTTCATTAATTACAAATTCAACTTAAAAACAAAACCTACAGTCCCTATACTGTTCGAAACCCGGGGACTGTCTGGTATTATAAATGTTCTTAATTTCTGGCATTTAGGAATTTGCTGCTTACCTTGGTCTTTCCTGGAATGCTTAGCTTTGAATCAGTTATAGAAGTAATAAACATTTCTTAGCTTTTTAAGTCTTGAATTAAATTGTTCATAATTTCCAACACACCTAAGAGGGCTACATTTATTTAGTCCACATATTGCCTTATTGGTTGTTTTATGTCCTGACAATTTGTAATCACTGATAATACACATTTGTTTATATATATGGTGACTGGGATGTGGGATGATTTCTGTAACATTCTATCAGCATTACTTTAATTTTCCAGGAGCATTTAAATATAGTCCTCCAGATTCTTTGAGCTACTCCCGAACAATAATCTATTCTGTTTTCCTAGTATTTATTAATTAACAATCATGATTAGATATCGTATTACTCGAGTATAAAAGCAGAGTTTTTCAGCACTAAATGCTGCTGAAAAATGCGCACCTCGGCTTATACTCGAGTGCACTGTCAGGCGCTCCGGGGCGCTGCGATGGCCGAGAGCTGGCAGGGACACTTCAGCTATGATGACTGCTATCAGGGAGCGCATATAGCTGAAATGACCGAGTGAGCGCACAGTGTCCAGATGCTGCGGTGGTCCGGGCACTGTCAGCTATCTCTTCCCCTGTGTGTGACTCCTCTGGAGCGCATATAGGTGAAGGTATACCACTGTGGGGCAGAGAGCTGATGCACTTCCCTTGCTCGCGCAGTGGACTCCCGGGCGGCCGCAGACCTCTCGAGGCTGTCCGGAGTTTCCGGGCACAGGAGGTGTGTCATCATCGCTGCGGTGCGCGGCCTGATGACATCACCCGCCTGTGTGGAAGACAGGAGAGCACGCGGGAGGCCGGACGCGAGGAGGGCTGCTGCAGAGGGAGAGCCAGGTAAGTGTATTTGTTGTTTTAAAATCCTACCTACAACTGCCTATAGCCTATAACCTATATGCTAGGGAGACCTATAGCCTGCCTATACCTGCCCATACCTGCCTATAGCCTGCCAATACCTGCCTATAGCCTGCCTATACCTGCTAGGGGGACCTATAGCCTGCCCATACCTGCCTATTTCCTGCCTATACCTGCTAGAGGGACCTATACCTGCCTATACCCTGCCTAGGAGGACCTATACCTGCCTATACCCTGCCTATACCTGCTAGGGGGACTATACCTGCCTATAGCCTGCCTAGGGAGACCTATACCTGCCTATACCAGCCTATAACGACCTATAACTGCCTATACCCTGCCTATGAGGACCTATACCTGCCTATAACCTGCCTATGGAGGCAATTACCTGCCTATAGCCTGCCTAGGGGGACATATAGCTGCCTATAACCTGCCTATGGGGGACATTAAACTTACTATAACAGCCTATATCTGCCTATTGTGGAAATTAAACTGCCTATGGGGGACATTAAACTGCCTATATCTGCCTATGGGCGACATTAAACTGCCTATGCAATTTTGTTGGTATCTGTTTTTATTTTTAAAATTCACCAGTAGCTGCTGCGTTTTCCACCCTAGGCTTATACTTGAGTTAATAAGCTTTCCCGTTTTTTATGGCAAAAGTAGGTGCCTCAGCTTATACTCGGGTCGGTTTATACTCGAGTATATACGGTAAGTTGTTTTCTCATCTTAATTAAATACTTTAATAATGACTAACCTATTTTTCCAGGTAATACAATGCAAATTAATTATTAATCATGCAAAGCAAAGATAATGTAAAAGTCACTGCTTGTGTATTAAAAATATGTTTGTTAGAAGTAACCAATTGCATTGTATTATGATTGAACTAACACATTGTATTGCAAATTGTAATCAAAATGTGAAGTAATGATGATGATGTTAATGATACCACACCTATAAACCAACCTGTCTAAAAACTTATATGCATCAACCAAAATAAAGGACTCTGCTCCTGATATCAACTTGATGTCAGCTGCCAATCTTCCCTGAAATATGTGCATATGCTTTTTACTATTAATTTGGAAACCGCACAAAGAGGAGCAAGTCGCGAGTTTATAGCAGTAACAAAATGTCATCCCTTGGTGGGCACAGGCTGGCGGACTGTATCCTAAATGCTTAAGGGTCTTTAGATCGGGATGAACAGATCATAAGCGTCAGCAAAGTAACACCTTTGACATTATACCACCTGTTCCTCCTTGTTTTTATGTTTCCTCTGTTTTAGTCGAATCTCTTAAATGGTCTGTGTCCTGATAGACAAAAAACTATAAAAGAAAAAGCTTCCTTGAGTTGTTCATGTGCTCGTTGGATTCCCCACAATACGATTTTATACAGGTATTGTGTTTGGGGAGCCAGGATCAAAAAGAGAATCACTAAATATTTTAGAGTCTACTTTAACCTCAGATTAAATAACCAGTAGAATTGACTTTGGATGAGCTATGATGTGTAATGCCCCAAATGAATGTGTTAGCACTTTGGGTGACATGTATGATCGGGATTTGCGCCTGATTTCAGGCGTATACTGCGCCTCACCGTGCCGACTTCACTGTCGGATGCAGGGATGCAATGTTAGGCGCAACATTCGCCACTTTCGGATGCGCCTAACATGAAGAGGCGTGCAGTGGGCGCGCTGTGGGCGTTCTGGGGTGGGATGCACCAGATTCGAAAAGACTGACGCATGTATGAATGCTGGTCGGCAAAGTGAGGCACATTACAGTTCCGACAAGCAGACCTACTTCAAAAGAGTCGGAAGAGGCGCAGGGAAGCTAGAACTTATTGTAATGGAGCAATACAATACAGTTACAACAGTATAATAATAACAAACAGTTCTCTTTCAAATGAAATGAATGAATAAACATAAATATCAAAGTGTTATAAAATCGATGTCAATGTATAGAGAAAGTTGATCATTTAAAATTAAAGCAAATATATCTAATATCTCCAAATAAAGAAATCTCTGCTATAAAAGGTCTTGCTGGGACCTATGGTCCTCCAAGCAGGATTTCTATGTTCCCTGGGCTTCGTTCTAGATGTATTTACGGAGGTATTTACGTCCATAAATACATTACCAAATGTGCCTAAAATAATGAACTATTAGCTTACAATGGATTCCAATGGAAATCCGGATGTAATTGCAGACGAAAATACAGACGTATTTACGTATGTACAATTAGTTTTATTCTCTCCCTTTTTTTAACACCTTTTATAGCTGAGATTTCTTTCTTTTCAGATCTTAGATATATTTACTTTAATTTTACTTTTTCAATACATTGTAATAGATTTTATACCACTTTGATATTTATCTTTATTCATTCATTCATTCATTCATTCATTCATTCATTTGAAAGACAACTATTTATACTATTCACTAACATGCTTAATGATGTTTCGCTGATTTCCAGCCTGTCTCGAATCGTAAAACGTTAGTCGCATTCCTTATGCGCCTAAGTTCTGCAATCCGCCTCACACACTGGCGAGGCGCAAGGAACTTTACACCGCATGTATGAGCGCACTTCAGACGGCGACATAAATGAGGCGCAGCTTACACTTAAAATAGCGTGAAAACAGGCGCTCCGACACGCCGATCTTCATACATGTTGCCCATTGTTTGTAAGACTCGACAGTTTTTAATGCGCCTAACATGAGAGGGCATTCTGTGGACGTTCGGGGGGCGTCGCAACATACTCATAATATTAGACACATATATGAATGTGGTTCGGCAATACTAGACGCATTACTGCTTGGGCAGGCAGACGTATCTCAATGGGGTTTGTACTAAAACCTTAGTAGGCTCCACAGACAGAAGACAAAGCACTGTGTAGTTACCACTATGCTCAAACAATTGCTATCTAGCGCACACGGTAACTGAGTTCCCAGCTCAAACTCAGAGATAGATACAAACAAGCTGTTTTAGTCTATGTTCAAACGGCTTAATTGCGGGACGTATTTCTCCCCGCAATTACGCCGTGTGTACAGTGACTGGAGAGGGATGGGGTGGGGGGGCCGGCAGCCCGCCGGCCCCATAGACATTCATTATACTCGCCGCAAATACGCCATGAATAGTTGACATGTCACTTCTCTCCCCGCTCGGCGTATTTCCCGAGCAGAGAGAGGAGACATAATCCATAGTTCTCTATGAGAACTGTGGATTACCATAATGACTGGGACGTATTTCAGCTTGTAATTCACGCAGTATGGCGCGAATTACGGACTGAAATACGTCCCAAAATAATCCGTGTGAACATAGCCTTATCAACATTGCCTGAGGTGAATTTAATCCTCACAATCCTACTCCAGCCACTGTCTAATTAGGACATAGTTCACCTGCTAGTGTGAACTGCACCCTGCTAAGTTCCTGCACCCAGGTTAGTTCACCAGTGGATTTAAAAACAGTTATTTCTTAGCTACCTATTAGTACAGCTTTAACCCCTATATACACCATCAGCCAGAGCTCAATTCAGAGAGAGAGAGAGAGAGAGACTGAAGTAGGATTGTAGGCTACACTGTCTGTAGCCTACTAAGGCAAATGTGTTTTCTGTTAATATATACACTCTCCCGTCAATAATAAGTCCCTGCTTTTTTGTAAATATAATTAGAATCTAAACCCACCCCCAAAAAAATCACATTGTATGATTTTCAAATAATTAATTTGTGTTTTGTTGCATGAAATAAGTATTTGATATAATAGAAAAAAAATAATTAATCCCTTCCCGACATTGAAAGTGACTTCCTGCAAATGGATGTACTGGTACGTCCTGGACATCGTGTGGGCTCTAAAGCAGGTCCTTCACGATCATGACATAGGACCAGCTGTATATTGTAGCTGGCTCCATGCTGCATCACCCCCGGCTGGAGTGAGCTCTGGCCACCAGTTATTGACCCCTTAGCTTCCCCTATTGCGATTGCCACAGCTAAGGAAAAGACAGAAGAAGGGAGTTCCTTCTGTCTCCCCTCGCAGCAGCTGCAGCACAATCACCGCAGCTTTCTGCTTACCTGAGAGCCCGAAAGCTTTCCAATAGCTTCCACGCTGTCTGTGACGTCACCATTCCCGGCAGTGCCCTGTGGGCATGGCCGGGCATGGAGAGTGACAATTGCCAAAAAGACCAATACATAGCAGTTCTTTTATGTACCGATCTCTATTGTATCACTGATCTGAAGATGTACAATTCCCCTATGGGGAAAAGAAAAAAGATGTGAAAATGTAAAAATAAAAAATAAAGCACAAACATGAATAATAAAATAAAAACACGTACACTGTCCTTTTCCCCTTTATCAGATCAAAAGTAAATAAAGTACAAATATTTGGTAGCGACACATGCATAATAACCTACCCTATAAATCTGTCATGTTAATTTACCAGCATGGTGAATGCCACAAAAAAAAAAAAAAATAGAACACAAAGCGATCAAAAACTCTTATAAACACCAAAGCAGTACCAATTAAAATGTCAGTTTACCTCACAAGAAAAGTCCTTACACAGCTCTGTATATGGAAAAATAAAAAGAAGTTATGGCTGTCAGCAGATGGTGATGCATAAATATTGTTTTACACAATAAAAACTATTTTTTAAAGCGCTTCAACATAAAGAAAAACCTATACAAATTGGGTATCAAAATAATTGTATCGATGCACGGAGTAAAACTAACTTGTTATGTATACTGCATGGATAGCCCTGTTAAAAAAAGAAATAAAAAATAAACTACTAGGATTGGAGTATTTTCTTCACCCTGACTTCCAAATAATGGATTTAAAAGTGATCAGAAACTCAGATAAACACAAAAAGGATACCAATAAAAATGTCAACGTATCCAGCAAAAAACAAGCCACTAAACAGCTCTGTACACAAAAAATAAAAAAGCTATTTCTCTCAGTCTGTGGCGATGCAAAATCATGTTTTTACTTTTTGAATAAAAGTGTTTTTATTGTGTAAAAGCAGAAAACATAAAAAGATATACAAAATGGGTATCACTGTAGTCGTATCAACCTGCTGAGTAAAACTAGCATGTCAATTATATTCCAAGGTAACTGATGTAAAAAATAGTAACAAACTCAGAAAAAACCTGAGCGATCAAAGCGTCATATGCCCCCCATAATGGTACCAATAAAAACATCAACTCATCCCGCAAAAAACAAGCCCATAATCTGCTCCATATACAGAAAAATAAAAAAGTTATACCTATGAGACTGTGAAGACATAAAAACACAATTTTTAAAAATGCCTTTCTATTGTGTAAAAGTCAATCCTTTGTGAATTCTAGGAAAACCATAGATTGTGGCTAATTAGGGGGATTTTGGAAAAAGATATTCAAATTTCCTTAGACCTTCCCTAAGGGGGGTGATACAACAGCGTTCTCTTTCACAGTGTTGGAGGTGGTTACATCCAGTCGACGTTGGGGGGATAATGAGAAAAGGATCCTACAGAGAGAAACCTTCTGGACTTATCAATTGAAAACTCTGAAACCCATTGGGTTAAATGAAGCAATATCCTTTATACCTTTTAATGACTATGACAGGAAGGATATATCTGTTTCTTTTTTTGCAGTTTATGGTTATCAAAATATGATACATATATTTTTTTTCACCAATACTATGACAATTTGGTACTATGGTATTACCTAGGGGTGGTTAATTTGTTCATATAGGTATTGGGGGGATTTAACCCGCATTTCTACATAACTGTGGATATACCATGTAATTAGCCAATATAGGTATCTTTGGTGATGCACTATTGTAAAGATCTTTATTAGTGTATTGGATACTATATCTAACTTGTCTCTCTGTGGAGACACTGAATGTGTTGTACTGCACCTGTGTGTCCTTTTGATGAGCGGCACGGCTTATGTTTGTGTGGGTCCCCACTTCCCGGCGCTGGACATGTTTTTGCGGTGTCCCGATGTTCTCACTTTCCAGCGCCGCGTGTGTTTTCGCGGCATCTGGATGTGCCCTATTGCGCATGCGAGCCTTCATTCTATTGGACAGGAAGTTCAGGGATCATCAGTTATAAGGTAAGTAATGCGGTCACTCCTAGTCTTCCCTATCTCAGGAGGTCCAGATACAGAGGGCTATTGTCATCCAGGAAAATATCCCCTACCTTGTTTAAACAAAGAATAAAGAAATCCGAAAGTACAAAGGATTGGGTACTGGGACTTGTTATATGAATTTCTGATGTCTGTATTGGATTACTTTATTATTTGAATAGAAACAGGTATGTTCGACTCTTCATTGGGATTAAAACCCTTCTACCAACGCTTCTTACCTATAACAGTTGTTCTATATTAGTATGTTACATGTCTGAGAATTGTGTATGACATTGTCTGGCTGTGTTCTTTATATTAGTCCTGATGAATCCTGATATTATAGGAGGAAACGCATTGGCTCTGTTGCTTTAGTTTAAAAGTACACTATCTGGCTCTGTTATCTTGGCTTTGTGCCTTTTGAGCTGAGGGTGATCAGTTTTTTGTCTTAATCAATATCATGTGAATGGTCATCGTATTTGATTTATTTAATCTACTTTGCACCCTATTGTATTGTTCGAGCGATAGGGTTCAATAGGGTTTCCTATGTAGGATAAGTTCTTATAGGGACGGTTACTCCAGTCTGTTGGTAGGTAGGGATTTAGTATAGGTTTTTATAGGGTTTTTTAAGGTTTAATAGGTTTGATTTTAAATTTTATCTGTATTTATTAAAGGATATGTTTTATTCAGTTAAGCCATCTCTGTCTGTGTGTAACTGTGATTATATTGACCCCACAGTCAATTTTTTTTACCGTTAGACGGTGAAAATGAACACAAAAAAATCTTTTTTCCAACACTCAGTAATTTTAGCTGGAAATGTTTCCTTTTTACTAGAAATCCTGCATAAATGCAACACAAATTTTGTTACACAATTTATTCCAAGTTTAGCAATACCATACATGTGGGTGTAAACTGCTGTTTCGGCACACGACAGGACATATGAGGGAGTGAGCACTATTTGGCTTTTGGAACACAAATTTTGGTGGGTGCCATGTCACATTTGTAAAGTCCCAAATTACCATAACAGGTAAAACCTCCAGAAGTCACCCCATTTTGAATTTAATACCCTTCATGGATCTCATCTAAGGGTGTATTGTGCATTTTGGGCACACAGGTGTTCTGTAGATTTTTAGCACTGGGTCATGAAAATGGGAGGAAAAAAAACACAGTTCCCTCATTGTTTTTTGGGCTTCCATTTTACAGCGTTTGCCGTGCGGTATAAATGACTGGATAACTTTACTATGTGGTTAGTACAATTACAATGATATAAATTGTATATAGTTTTTTTTTTTTTATTACTCTTACACAATAGAAATGCACTTATAAAAAAATGAGTTTTTATATCTTTACAGTCTGATAGGTATAACATATTATGGGCTTGTTTTTTGCTGGATGAGTTGACGTTTTTATTGGTACTATTATGGGATGCATATTACGCTTTGATCACTTTTTTAAGGTTTTTCTGAGCTTGTTACTATTTTTCACAGTGCTTACCATGCAATATAATTGATATTATTGTTTTACTAGCATATCATAGGTCGCTCTACCATAATGTCTTGTACATGCTCAATGTCCCCCACATGTTCTAGTATCCTCCATCTTAATTCCCTTGACATTTTACCATTTTACCATTTTACCTTACCCCATAGGTAAGGGGACAGGAACATGTACATTGGTAGATCATCCCCTTAGGTTTAATATTTTTGAACGTTCGGAGTTTATATAGTCTACAATTCTTATTATTCACAAAACCCTTACTTACTTGTACGTATCTACAGGCTTTACAGCCGCCACATCTGTAAGTTCCCTGTACTGGTACATCCAGCCATGTCCAAGCTGGTTTAGGTGGTACAAAATGGATATGCACCAATCTGTCTCTCAGGTTTCTCACCCTTCTGTAGGTTATGGTTGGATACTCTTCAACCAAATCTGCAATGTCCGGGTCCTGTGTCAAAATTGGCCAAAAAGTTCTAAAGATCGTTTTCACATTTACAGCTGCCACATCATATGTTCCTATGATCCTCACTTTATTAGTGCCCTCTCTTACCCTTGTCTCTAAGAGGGTACTTCAATCAGTCGCCAAATCTTGATGATATTTTAGAATATATTTAGGATACTCTCATCCTAAAAATCTCCTAGTAACGGAGTCTGCGGCATCTTTATAAGATTGCAGTGTCAAGCAACTACGCCCGATTCTAGTAAACTGGCCTTTAGTGATAAAGTTTCTCAATGGATATGGATGTGCATTATCCCACCTCAAGAGGCTATTGCCTGCAGTTGGCTTTCTATAGGCCGACATTTCAAGTTTCCCATTAGGACCTCTAGTAATCATTAGTTCCAAAAAGCATAGTTGATCAGCATTAATCTCAAAGGTAAACTTGAGTCCTATAGAATTGGTATTCAATCTCTCAACAAAAGAACAAAAATGTTCCTTTGAGCCTGTCCAGATGATAACAATATCATCAATGTATTGCCCCCCAAAGAGCGACACAATGGTAAAAACTCTCCAATTAATCAGAGAAAACAATGGTGCTTTCTCACCAGCCCAGGAGCAAATTTGCATAGATGGGCGCGCAACGGCTACCCATAGCGGTGCCCTTGAGCTGGTGGTAAAAACGATCATGAACAAAAAATAATTGTGTGTTAGGACAAAGCTCATCAAATCCACAACAAACTTATTGTGTTGCCGGAGGAATTGACTTTGAGTAGATAGAAAAAATTCCACAGCTCGATGTCCCTCTTGATGTGGAGTCGAGCTGTATAAAACTTCCACATTAATGCTGCAGAACAACGCCCCTTCCTCGATGGTGATATCCTCTCATTTCTGTAATAAATCATAAATCCATCGTATCCTTAATAAATGACAGTAAAGTCAATACAAATGGTCTCAAGATCTGATCCAAATAAGTACCTAGATTTTGTGTGAGATTCCCAATGCCCTACACTATTGGTCTACACGTTAATGGTGTCAATCCTTTATGAATTTTAGGAAAACCATAGAATGTGGCTATTTGGGGGGATTTTGGAAAAATATATTTAAATTCCCTTTGATTGATGAGGGCCAGAGTTAACAAACCTTTTAATTCACCCTAAAATTTTGAAGTAGGATCACACTCCAACACTGCATACCCCTGTGGGGTCAATATACTCAATATACTTACTGTACACTGTATATTTCACAAAAGGTGTATTTTCCAATATGGGGTCTTTTTAAGGGTATTTATTAAGTTTTAGCACCTTAGGGTGTCCGCAAACTTGTAATGGCACCTAAATAAGATCATATTGAAAATGAGACCCCAAAGTCCAGTAGGTGCTCCTCCTATTCTGAGGCTTGTGTTTGTGCCAAATAGCGCACTAGGGCCAAATGTGGGATATCTCTAAAAACTTCCGAATCTGGGGGATTGATGTCGAGTCTAATTTCCCAAAGGTTTACATGCATTATATAAAAAGACACATCTGAATGTTTTTCTCACTCCCTGACATGAAATCAGAATAAACCTTCCCCCTTTTATGTCAATTAGGAACCAAAATTGTATTTATTTGCCAAATTCCAGAATGAGAGAGAAAGAATTTTTTAAGGCATTTGTATTACGTTCTGCAAATTCAAATGTTTACATACATTTCATTAGTATTTGGTAGCATTGCCCTTTAACTGTATTCCACTCCAAAACATTGACTTGGTTATCCTTACACGACTTCGTAATCAATTTGGCATTAAGTTTCGGGTCATTTTCCATTTGGAAGATCCATTTCTGCCTAAGCTTTAACTTCGTGGCTGATGTCTTGAGATGTTGCTTTAGTATTGCCTCATGATCTTCTTTCCTCGTGATGCCATCTATTTTGTGCACCAGTCCCTCCTGCAGAAAAACAATCCCACAACATGATGCTGCTGCCCCTTGTTTTACAGTTGGGTTATTGTTCTTAGGCTTCCAAGCTTCTCCCTTTTTGCTTCAAATGGAGCCAATGTTATGATTGGGAGAAAAATGTGAATTTTCTGAATCACTGAAAGAAGATCTGGATCAGAATTCTATGTGACATGTATACACTGTTAACAATCAACAAATAAACAATTGCTGCTTCTTTAGGTTTCCAGTTGGTTAATGCTGTTTCATGCAGATTTAGAAACTTGGATAACTCTCCTATACAGCTTATATGATAAAGTCTGAAGGGATTTCTTACTTCCCTGCCTTATGTATATATTTTAATGATGCTTCACAAGATAAAAGACAGAGAAAAGAGAAAGAGATGGAAACACAAGAATTAAGTCACATTATTATTATTTTTATTATTAGCTTATATCCAGAGTAACCACTGGGTGCAGCAGAGAGAGGAACGAGACAGATTAGGGGGAACACAATGAGGTCATGGGGGTTTTTCCCAAGTATCTGGAGCCATGCTAACTGCATCCCACAGCTGTTAGAGGGCCATTCGGGAGGATGCACAGACTCTAAAAAATGATTGAAGTGGTCCTAAGAGATGCTGGGTTCCTGTGCTGTTATGTGGGTGGTCCAAAACAAAATAGAAGTGATCGTATACTCCTCCTAATAAGGGATGAGAAAATTTGGAAACAAAATGTTGCTTGACAATATGTTACTGATGGTCAATTTTCCTATTATATAACAATATGTGCTTTGACTTTATGATTGTAGCACTAATAATTGTAGTGTTCCTGGAGTCCTAATAACAGGATTAGTAATAAGTAATACCTATTCCTGTAGTTGTAGTCATAGACATGAGAACTAATCAATGTATCATATGTTAGGGACAAATCAACAGAATAAGATAAAGGATCAGACATTGAGAAAATAATTAATGAGCTTTATATTTCTCCAGATAAATCATCAATCTCTATGGACAGTGATAAGAATCACATAACGCATCTCTGTAACGAGTGTCCTTTACTGTTCACTTCAGGTTGTCTCAGGATATTGTAACATTTCGGGAAGAACATGCAGCTCAATATTCCTCCCACAGAAGCCAAGATGGCAAATATCTCTACAATGACCATGTGTTTCCCTGTAATGCTCAAATAGGCCGGGATGGCACAGGTCCACACACTGCAGAACACCAGCATGCTGAAGGTGATGTACTTGGCTTCATTATAGATATCAGGTAATGTCCTCACCATGAAAGCTAGAACAAAGCTCACAGCCGCCAGAAACCCCATATAACCCAACATGAGGTAAAAGGCCAAGACAGAGCCTTCATTACACTGGATGATGATCTTCCCAGGATAATCCAGGTTCAGCTCCTGATATGGAGGAGAAGATGACAACCAGATAACGACAATCACAATCTGAATAGATGAACAGACCAACACTACTGAATAAGGAAGCTTAATCCCCACACACTTCCTCCAGGGGCTGCCAGGTCTGGTGGCCTTGAATGCTATGCAGACTATGATGGTCTTGGCCAACACAGAAGACACGGCTACTGCGAAGAAGACCCCAAAGCAGATTTGTCACAGCCTGCAGGTTATATCCACTGGACGACCGATGAATAGAAACACACAGAGTAAGCTGAGCATGAGAGAGCTCAGGAGGATGAAGCTTAGGTTCCGGTTATTAGCTCTGACAATGGAATGTTCCGGAATAAAGTGAATATCCCAATTATAAATACAGTTATAAGAGAGAGGAATATGGAGATGATGGAGAAGACTAAAGCAAGAACATCAGTCTCATATGACACAAACACATATTCTCTGACAACACAACTGTTTCTCCCCTCATTCGGCCATTCATCTTCAGGACATCTCTGGCAATTTTTACTGTCTAAAATATAAAAGAGATGAACATATCATATTATATAATATATGTATCATCTATAACATCATTAGTCATTACATAATAGACCTATATCTGTATTTCTATTGATCTGACATTTTTACCTCATTTTAGAAATCTCATATATTTTGATTTTTTTTATACTATAAATGTAATATATATATAAATTATAATATATATATATATATATATATATATATATATATATATATAGACAGAAAAATAGGCAGCACTCTGTAAATAATAAAAAATAAAAAATTGTGGGTGCCAGCGACAATAGGGACAGTAGTTACCAGTCCTAGTAAATATTCAAGGAAGATTCGCAGAACTCCAGGTTCCAAAAAATGCAAAAAACTTTATTCCAACATGTCAAAAAGCGACGTTTCGGCTACTAGAGCCTTTCTCTATATATATATTGATAAGGGTTTTCACACTGTGTATGGTTTAGCAATGAGCTACCCTATATATCATCAATTTTTACTGTATGTATTTGCAAGATCAGCTCCTGTCTGTGGAACAGCAAGTCCCAGCCATCCCACCGCATTATATGTCTAGCTGTCTCTGCTTAGTTTCCATGGGACGTCCTGTCTGTGGAACAGCAAGTCCCAGCCATCCCACCGCATTATATGTCTAGCTGTCTCTGCTTAGTTTAAATGGTACGTCCTGTCTGTGGAACAGCAAGTCCCAGCCATCCCACCGCATTATATGTCTAGCTGTCTCTGCTTAGTTTAAATGGTACGTCCTGTCTGTGGAACAGCAAGTCCCAGCCATCCCACCGCATTATATGTCTAGCTGTCTCTGCTTAGTTTAAATGGTACATTTTTGTCTAGATATTTTCGCCCAGCTCTGTCTTCCATAATTTATCCTGTGTTTATTTGTATAGCCATCAATCCCAGATACTCCCCTTGAAGTTTCTGCTCTGTGCAGAGCTATTTGTAGCTCCACCCGTTTACGACACCTGAAGGCCCTAAGCTCCTTTTGAAAATCATCATAGTTGAGTATAAGTTGCAGGCTGTGGTCTGTGGATCGAGGTCTGGGGGCCAAATTTCACGGGCCAAA
>JAODAL010058299.1:0-22166 GCA_025379985.1 Phyllomedusa bahiana
AGGAAAGGCGATTAAAAGGGGGAAATTTGTCGAGTCTCATTTTCAGTGTATAATGCGCCTGAGTAGGAAAGTGTTTTTTGTGTGATTATAAATGGTGTATAAAGTTCATCGCGTCTCACCTATGTGTTTGGCGCATTACAGAACTTAGGCGTTTCCTGTAATTTTGCCGGCAAGCCAATAAGTGCAGAGCAGGGAGGTGGGGGAGCATGCAGTTTCTGCATCAGACATATATTTGTCCTCTCAAGCCACTGTGAAATAGAACCAAATTTTATTTCTGCGTTGCCAGCAGCCAGCACAGTCTGAGTTGCGGGTATCCCTGTGTTGTGGGGTGCACGCAAGCATTTATATTACTCATATTTCTCATCTCAAACCACGGTGAAATAGCACCAAATTTTATTTCTGCGTTGCTAGCGGCCACCACAGTCTGAATTATGGGTGTCCCTTTGTAGTGGGGTGCACATCTGCATTTATATATACAAGTTGTTGGGGTCTCCTGCCAGTTACCATGTCCATTTCCAATACCGGTGTCTTCTTTTGTGTGAAAGGGGCCCCGTAGCAGCTGCTAACACTGTACCTCCTGTGGCTACGCCATCCTCATGTTTTCGGTTAGCCATTGAACGAAATGAATTATTTTAGCCTGTGAATTTTTTCTGTGACTTTTTTAGCCTAATTGTCTTGACAAAGATGTACCACTATCCAGTTTACTGTTGTCAATGTTAAATCCAGCTTCACCTCACCTGTTTGGGAGTAAATATCAACCTGGTGTTCCTCTCCCATAGACTTTAATGGGAATCGGAGATTAATTGAAAATAGGCGAGATGATTCCCCAAAATCTGGAATCGACTCGAAGCAGATTATTGGCTGAATTGCTCATTACTAGTGAAGACCAAAGAGTTGTCGAAAAACACCAGAAACAAAATTGTAGCCTTGTACCAGGCTGGGAAGACTGAATCTGCAATAGACAAGCAGTTGGGTGAAAAAAAACTGTGGGAGCAATAATTAGAAAATGGAAGACATACAAGACTACTGATAATCTCCCTCGATCTGGGGCTCCATGCAAGATCTCACCCCATGGAGTCAAAATCATCACAAGAACGGTGAGCAAAAATCCCAGAACCACACTGCGGGATCTAGTAAATGACCTGCAGAGAGCTGGGACCAACGTAACAAATCTACCATCAGTAACACACTAAACTGCCAGGGACTCAGATCCTGCAGTGCCAGAGTTGTCCCCCTGCTTAAGTCAGTTTATGTCCGAGAGCATTGTCCAAGAGCATTTGGATGATCGAGATGAGTATTGGGAGAATGTCATATGGTTAGATGAAACCAAAGTAGAATTGTTTGGTAGAAACACAACTTGTCGTATTTGGAAGAGAGAGAATGCGAGTTGCTCAAAAAACCCCCTATCTACTGTGAAGCATGGGGTCCCCAACATCATGCTTGGGTGTTTCTCTGAAAAAGGCCCCGGACACTGATCCATGTACATGAAAAGACTGATGGAGCCCTGGTCGTGAGATTTTGAGTGCAAACCTCCCTTTCCCTCGCATGGCTTTTAGCATGCAATGGGTCCCAAGCACATGCCAGGGCAATGAAGGGTGGCTTTTTTAAGAGGCACTTCAAGGTCTTTGGAGTGGACTATGAAAAACCGTGGTGCCGTTAGTTATATGTACTGGCTAGTCTAAACCTTCCGGGGGAGTTCCTTCAATCTCCCTATAGCGTAGTCAATTTTAACAAAAAGTTTGGCATAAAACGAAAAATCACGTTTGTTTATTTGCTTACTTTAATCCTTTTGCGTTTTAAAGTCATAATTTTAAAAAATTTGTAAACATGTAATATTCATCCAGTATTGCACTTAAATTATGAGGCCAGTACTTAGCTGTTGTGTTACAGCTCAAATCCTTTAGCAGTTCCCTGGTGGAGATATTAAAAGAGTGGATGTTGACGAGCGCACAGCTTTGTTTCGACTTTCGGAAAAGACACTTTTTTTTCCCGAGAAAGGAAAATGTCTTTTCCGAAACGTCGCAACTAAAGCTGTGCGCTCGTCAACATCCAGCTCTATTAATATCTCCACCATGGAACTGCTATAAGGACTTGGAGTGGCCTAGCCAGTCTCCAGAGTGAACCCCATAGAAAACCTTTGGAGGGATTTGAAAGTCTGTGTTGCCCAGCGACAGCCCCAAAACATCATTGCTTTAGAGGAGATCTGCATGGAGGACTGAGCCAACATACCAGCAACAGTGTGTACCAACCTTGTGAAGACTTACAGAAAACATTTGACCTCTGTCATTGCCAACAAAGGATATATAGCAAAGTATTGAGTTGAACTTTTGATATTGACCAAATACTTTTATTCCACCATAATTTGCAAATAAATTCTTTCCAAATCAGACAATAAGATTTGTTGTTTCGTGATTTGTTTTCTCATTTTGTCTCTCATAGTCGAGGTCTACCAATGGTGTCAATTACAGGCCTCTCTCATCTTTTTAAGTCAGAGAACTTGCACAATTGGTGGCTGATACATACTTTTTTCCCCACTGTATTAATGCAAATTTAAAGATTTAAAAAAAAAAAAAAAAAAAAAATATATATATTATATATATATATTATATATTAATATATATATATATTTATATATTATATATATTATTATATATTTTATATATATATTTTATATATTATTATATTTTTTAAACAATTAATTTGCATTTTATTGCATGAAACAAGTATTTGATCACTTACCAACCAAGAATTCTGGCTCTCACATACTTGTTAGTTTTTCTTTTAGAAGCCCTCCAAGGTTGACCAAGGTTCCACACATTGCAGTAGGGATTTTGGTCCACTCCTCCCTACAGATCTTCTCCAGATCTTTCAGGTTTTGGGGCTGTCTCTTGGCTACAGTGAGTTCCAGCTCTCTCCAAAAATTTTCAATTGGGTTCAGGCATGGAGGCTGGCTAGGCCACTCCAGAACCTTGAAATGCTTACAGAGTCACTCCTTAGTTGCTCTGGCTGTGTGTTTTGGGTCATTGTACTTCTGGAAAAGTTAGCCATGACCCATCTTTAAAGCTCTCACTGAGGGAAGCAGGTTGTTGGCTAAAATCTCACGATACATAGCCCAATCCATCCTCTCTTCAATATGGTGCAGTCGTCCTGTCCCCTTTGCAGAAAAGCACCTCCACAGTATCATGTTTCCACCCCTATGCGCCACAGTTGTGATGGTGTTCTTGGCATTTACTCATCCTTCTTTCTCCAAACACAAAGGGTGAAGTTGAAACAAAAAAAGTTCTATTTTGCTCTCATCAGACTACTGATCCTCTGGATCATCCAGATGGTCACTGGCGAAGTTCAAATGGGCCTAGAAAAGTGCTGGCTTGAGCCGTTGGACCTTGCCTGCCCTGCAGGATTTTAATCCATGACGGCGTATTGTGTTACTAAAAGTAATCTTTGAGACTGTGGTCCCAGCTCTACTCCAGAAAAATTGAAGAAACGGATGTCAGCATAAAAGTCTTCTTTAATAGTGAATCCAGAGTACAAAAAAATGCAACGTTTCGGCTCAAAATTAGATGATAGAGCCTTTTTCAAGCATAATCCAACTGTTACAAGTGCAGATATAAATAATAACAAAAGTAAACACCCACATAAATCAGATACCAATCAGTGATCTAGAACCATAATGACAAATTGTTTAACCAATGAATCTGTGACATCCATGAGTGCTAAATATTAAAAATCCCCAATCATTGGACCCAATGCCGGCATATTGTAAGAAGCGGCGTCCTAAATTGATTACTGCGCATGTCCGAAGACATCGCGCATGTCAGTTTTACTATGGACTACAAACTTACGTCACACATGTCTGAAAAACTACAAAACTTCATTGCGAATGTCAGGCAGCAGCGCACGAGTCCGTTAGGCTAAAGCAACAAGGTTACTCAACATTTTCTCCGTATTCGGTATAAATGAAGGAACGGGCGCAGAGACATGCCGCACAGATCATACAACATTTCATCATATACTCAGATAGAAATTAATAGGTATCTATCTTGATATTATATTCAAAAAAATCTGTTGTATAGGTATGGTATGTAGGTACACTTATAATATTATACGGGCTATGACATAAATGCCAGGCTATCAACATCATGCACAGGGAAGGAGATGTCATGAAACATGACAGCAACAACCCAACATTGATGGCACTAAACTTCATCGGAACATACAAAGCATGCCCCTAAGAAGATGTGCAGACAGCAAAAGGCAAATAATAAAAAGCCCATAATGTTCAGTGTCCAAATTTTACACCCCAAAAGGAAAACAACAGTCACTTGTCAAAGTGGAAATAAACAGAATATTCTGATACCTAGATGAACAGAGTAGATAGTAACACAATTTTTGCTAGAGCCCCAAAAGAACAATACAGTAATAGGTCCCGCATCCCTTTCTTCAACCTAAGGAGATATAAATAAACAATAAAAAGTAATATATGGGTAAGTGAGTGATAAAAAATTGAAATTAAAAACAAAAAGTAACAAAATAGACAGGGAGTCTAAACCACATTAGTATTAAATTCCAGATTTAAGCCATTTGGATGTAAGGATTCTAATTCAAAAATCCACTTCAATTCCTTTTTTAACAACAATTTCTCTGGATCCCCACCTCTTCTCAGGGGGGGCACATGGCCAATAACTCTGAACCTCAACTGAGATACAGAGTGGTTGCATTCAACGAAGTGACGTGCTACCGGTAAATCTACCATCCCCCTCTGTATCGTGCTTTTATGTTTATTGATACGCTCTCTCACTTCCATAGTTGTTTCTCCTATATAAATTTTACTACAAGGACAGGTAATCATATAGATGGCATATGAAGTTCGACACGTAAATCTTTCCCTGATTCTAATCAGTTTGCCTGTCATCGGGTGGTGAAAACAATCGCCTTTGATTATATTATTGCAATTGCAACAGTTGAGGCATGGGAAATTACCAGTTTTTGGCAGAGCCACAAAGGACTGTCTCAAACACCGAGGAGACGGGAGATCCTTTTTAACCAATCTATCCCGAAGATTTTTACTTCTTCTATAGGCCATCATCGGGGTTTCTGAAAGTTCCACTACATCTGGAAAGCCCTTCCGTAAGATATGCCACTCCTTTTTTAAAACTTCAGCTATTTTAGGGCCTATCTTACCATATGTAGTGACAAAGGGGATTCTATTGTTAATCTTCTTGTCACGAGGTTTCAAAATATCGTGCCTTTTTACCCTTTTAACCCGATCCTTGATACGACTCAACAGGGGTTTTGGGTAACCCCTTTGAATAAACTTCTGACACATCTCATCAATCTTAGTGTCGATTTGAGTCTCGTCAGATACTATTCTCTTGATCCTCAATAATTGGCTACAAGGGAGCAAATCTATCATGTGTTTGGGGTGATAGCTCCTCTCTCTTCTGGAGATTGTCCTTATGAGGAATTATTTCCTATTTGGGGACAAGTTTTATCTCCAGAGGCGTGGCACTGCCATGGGGTCCAATGTGGCCCCCACCTATGCTAACATCTACATGGCAGCGCTAGAGGAGGAACGGATTTACCACTCTGGGTTTTTCGGAGCACATCCTGCGTTGGTGGTGATATATCGACGATATCTTTTTTATTTGGACAGGGTCGTTGGAAGAATTAGAACTTTTTCACTCCTTTCTTAATCAGTGTAGACCTGGCCTTAGCTTTACTAAGGTTGTGTCCGGAACTTCTGTTGAATTTTTGGACACAAGGGTATACATTGTGAACAATAGACTTGAGACTGATTTACATGTGAAAACAACGGATAAAAATAATCTTCTGTACTATGAGAGCTATCACCCCAAACACATGATGGATTCGCTCCCTTGTAGCCAATTATTGAGGGTCAAGAGAATAGTATCTGTCGAGACTAAAATCGACACTAAGATTGATGAGATGTGTCAGAAGTTTATTCAAAGGGGTTACCCTAACCCCTGTTGGGTCGTATCAAGGATCGGGTTAAAAGGGTAAAAAGGCCCGATATTTTGAAACCTCGTGACAAGAAGATTAACAATAGAATCCCCTTTGTCACTACATATGGTAAGATAGGTCCTAAAATAGCTGAAGTTTTAAAAAAGGAGTGGCATATCTTACGGATGGGCTTTCCAGATGTAGTGGAATTTTCAGAAACCCCGATGATGGCCTATAGAAGAAGTAAAAATCTTCGGGATAGATTGGTTAAAGCGGATCTCCCGTCTCCTCGGTGTTTGAGACAGTCCTTTTTGGCTCCGCAAAAAACTGGTAATTTCCCATGCCTCAACTGTTGCAATTGCAATAATATAAGCAAAGGCGATTGTTTTCACCACCCGATAACAGGCAAACTGATTAGAATCAGGGAAAGATTTACGTGTCGAACTTCATATGCCATCTATATGATTACCTGTCCTTGTAGTAAAATTTATATAGGAGAAACAACTATGGAAGTGAGAGAGCGTATCAATAAACATAAAAGCACGATACAGAGGGGGATGGTAGATTTACCGGTAGCACGTCACTTCGTTGAATGCAACCACTCTGTATCTCAGTTGAGGTTCAGAGTTATTGACCATGTGCCCCCCCTGAGAAGAGGTGGGGATCGAGAGAAATTGTTGTTAAAAAAGGAATTGAAGTGGATTTTTGAATTAGAATCCTTACATCCAAATGGCTTAAATCTGGAATTTAATACTAATGTGGTTTAGACTCCCTGTCTATTTTGTTACTTTTTGTTTTTAATTTCAATTTTTTATCACTACTTACACATATATTACTTTTTATTGTTTATTTATATCTCCTTAGGTTGAAGAAAGGGATGCGGGACCTATTACTGTATTGTTCTTTTGGGGCTCTAGCAAAAATTGTGTTACTATCTACTCTGTTCATCTAGGTATCAGTATATTCTGTTTATTTCCACTTTGACAAGTGACTGTTGTTTTCCTTTTGGGGTGTAAAATTTGGACACTGAACATTATGGGCTTTTTATTATTTGCCTTTTGCTGTCTTGCACATCTTCTTAGGGGCATGCTTTGTATGTTCCGATGAAGTTTAGTGCCATCAATGTTGGGTTGTTGCTGTCATGTTTCATGACATCTCCTTCCCTGTGCATGATGTCGATAGCCTGGCATATATGTCATAGCCCGTATAATATTATAAGTGTACCTACAGACCATACCTATACAACAGATTTTTTTGAATATAATATCAAGATAGATACCTATTAATTTCTCTCTGAGTATATGACGAAATGTTGTATGATCGGTGCGGCATGTCTATGCGCCCGTTCCTTCATTTATACCGAATACGGAGAAAATGTTGAGTAACCTTGTTGCTTTAGCCTAACGGACTCGTGCGCTGCTGCCTGACATGCGCAATGAAGTTTTGTAGTTTTTCAGACATGTGTGACGTAAGTTTGTAGTCCATAGTAAAACGGACATGCGCGATGTCTTCGGACATGTGCAGTAATCAATTTAGGACGCCGCTTCTTACAATATGCCGGCATTGGGTCCTGCGCTCATACATGTAACCAATGATTGGGGATTTTTAATATTTAGCACTCATGGATGTCACAGATTCATTGGTTAAACAATTTGTCATTATGGTTCTAGATCACTGATTGGTATCTGATTTATGTGGGTGTTTACTTTTGTTATTATTTATATCTGCACTTGTAACAGTTGGATTATGCTTGAAAAAGGCTTTATCATCTAATTTTGAGCCGAAACATTGCATTTTTTGTACTCTGGATTCACTATTAAAGAAGACTTTTATGCTGACATCCGTTTCTTCAATTTTTCTGGATCTGGATGGTGGGAGTTGGGCTCTCCTGCCCTGGGATGGTCTGATGCATTGGTGCTTCTTGTGAGGTTATTGTTTTTTGGAACTTCAGTGCTGGTCTACGTCTATTTTTCCAGCTCCTCTTGTGTAGTTCTGGGATGATTCTTGACCTTTCTCAGAATCATTGTTGCATGGCTCCCCAAACACAGGAAGATTGACAGTCATCTTGTGTTTCTTCCATTTTCTATTAATTGCGCCAACAGTTGTTCCTTCTCACCAAGCTGCTTGACTATTGTCCTGTAGCCCATGCCAGCCTTGTGCAGGTCTTCAGTTTTGTCCCTGGTGTCTTTAGACAGCTCCTCGGTCTTGGACAAAATGGAGAGGTTGGAGTGTGATTCATTGAGTGTGTGGACTGGTGTCTTCTATACAGGTAAGGAATTCAAACATGTGCAATTAATACAGGTAATGAGTGCAGAGTAAGATGGCTTCTTAAAGAAAAACTAACAGTTCTGTGAGAGACAGAATTCTTGCTGATTGGTAGGTGATCAAATACTTATCATGCAATAAAATTCAAATAAATTATTTTAAAATTATGTAATGTGATTTTTTGATTTTCTGTCTCTTACAGTTGAAGTGTACCTACAATAAAAATCACAGACCTCTTCATTCTTTGTAGGTGGGAAAACTTTCAAAATCGCCAGTGCATCAAATACTTATTTATATATTATACATTCTGATCTCTCTATATGATTATGTAAAGAATCATGTTTTATGTGCTGCTGTTTTGAGCTGTGACCGGTAGTTGGGATTTGCTATGTAGCAGGCATCTAGATATAAAGGGCGACATGTATAAAATTTGACGTTTAAATGGCAAATTTCATGTGCATAATAGTCTAGAATGCCCAAGATTTATGAACCCGTTTTACAGCTGGTCATAAATACTTTGAAAGTGCTTTACCTGTTCCAGCAAAAATGCCGTAGCAAAGCTATAAATCTATAGCTTCGTACGGTTCTATTGCGCCCCTCTTCCCGCACACTCCCTGAAATCCAGCGCATTACAAAATGCTGCAGGCGCTATGTAATGCGCCTGATAATGGCACACAGGACCTTTAAAAATGTAGCGAACGAGGCCACGCCTGATATTGGGCTGAAAAGACTCCGGATATCTGGCGCAGCCCCGTTCATACAAGCCGCCCAAAAAGTCTAAATCAGAAATGACCATGCTACCCATTTTTAAAAGAAAGCAATTTGGAGTGATTTACTCCTCTGTGGTGTGCAAGGTTGCATATTAATATTTTTTACATTAAGTTATCCAATCTGAGTTTGCTGATCTTGCTGACACAGTATATGTTGAAATATACAATTAACAGAAATACATATTTAAGTTAAATACATTTGTTAGAATACATCATAATAATTTAGTTACAACCTTACCAAATATAATCACTATACAAGAGCCAAATAATACTGTTACACCATGAGCTCATATTATACACCAGTACAACTAATTATATCACCAAACAGTGCCTATATAGCTGACATATACCTGTGCAACGCTGGTGCACTGCAAAGCATATTCATGCTTTAGACCTTATATGAGTGAATCTAGCATAATGAAATCCAATAATTCACAGGTGACCTCTTCTCAGGCTAGAGCGGTCTACTTATCCTCTTTTTTTTCCATCTGACACAGATGATCGTATACATTTCTCAGCCAAGCTCCTTTCTTCACAGTTTGCTTCCTAGATGTGTTTGGCCATCCTTGCCACCCTTTTCAAAAACTGCCTTTCACATTGTCCCTATATAACAGTGTGCTACTGCTGCAAAATTAGTACCATTCCTATAGTTTCACCAAAAAATAATAGTCATAGTGTACTCCATTGTGCAACACACAGTTATAGTAATGGCACAATAATAATAACACACAATTGGGATTCTCTCAAGATTTCAAAAAGATTTGACTATAACTGTATAATTTTAAAACAATAAATATCTGTGAAAATATTGTCAAATGGTATTGAATTTTATTTGAACAGATTAATATTTGCAACAAAAGAAAGTTCCACTCTCTATAATAAACCTACATTGCAGTCAGAGAATATAGAAATGTGTGATTGTAACACTAGACAGAATTATTCAGATTGTTGGGAAATTATAACTCCAACTGACTGTTGGAATTACAGAAAATAATTTATTTCTCTGTAGCCAGCTTTTTATTGTCCTGTCAGGAAGCATAGGACATCAGTATATAAATGACAGGATTTAAATAGCACGTAACTCGCTTGATCTGGTCTTCTTTTGGCTCTGCTTACTTTCTAACTTTACTAACTCTCTTCTTGGGCTCTCTGATCACAACCTTATCTTCTACACTATGAACAATTCTTAGCCTTCACTGGACACGCCTGACCATCAAACAGACAGAAATCTTCATACCATAAATACTCTGGAACTCATAGCCTACAGTCCACAAAGTTCCCAATCTTCTCAAGAATCTTTCCCTTGCTGTCAAACACTGAACAACCCGGATGAAGATACACCACCTACATACCGAACTTCCAGAGGCAGATGCTAGCAGTGTTGGCATACACCTCAAACTCACTTTATTCATCAATATTCTAGGTCTGCTGAACATTCATTTAAAAATTTATACTTAGAACTTACTACACTTCTCTTCACTATGCTGAACAAGAATATTTCACTTCCTTGCTCTCAACATTACACAATAACCTAAAATGACTTTTTGATACTTTCCACTCCCTCCATAAGGCTTAAAGTACAAGTACCAGTCACCAAACTCTGTGCTGAAGACTTGGCCACTTATTCAATGATGAAATTGACAGTATCTGTCAAGACATCATATCTCAGTCTTCAAGTCATATCCATTTTGTCCCTTCCTGCACTTCCTCTAGTTTGATTTTAGCAATTGACTTAACAACAGAAGAAGTTTTCAGGCTTCTCTCTTCTGCTTTCCCCTACTCTCTCATACCTCATCCAATCTCCCTTGCCGTCCATTCTCTCCTACTTACAATTAAGCAAATAACGTGAAATGATTCAAAGATTTAAAAGCATAAAAACAATATGAATTTTTAACCTCAAATGCAACAGTTAGTTTGAATCCATATGAAAAACTGTCAACCTGTGTATTTGCAGTGGCAACCACAATCTAGCCTCTTCTAGGCTAACACGCTGAGCAAATTCACAAAACTGCATTGCCCATAAAGTGTATGACATATATTTTAATAATGCCCAAAAAACACATATATTACAGTAAGCTTGTTCGTTATAGTTGCAATAAATATAGATAATATAAAAACATATTACCTACAATGCGCTCATCCTAAGAAGATGATCATCAATGTTTCAAAGATGCAGTCTCATCATTTTAAATGTCCAGTGTGACCATAGTGGTCTCAACATCGTACTCTACAAAGAGTAGAGCCATCAGCACAGATGTGCTACAGTTTGGAAGATTTCGAAGGCACCTCCTTCTTCTATGGGCATGCGCAGTAGGCAAAAGTGTCACAATATATAGTTTTCAGAACAAGACACAATAAATTAACTAATAACATCATACAAATTACAATTAGGACACAGTGTACACAATACAGAAACATTACAAACACCATATTCAATATACATAAAAAAAAAAAACTAAAACTGAGGCATTACTTTAGTTCTTTTGGGGAGAGATATTCCAAGGTGTAAATTCAATATGCTTCCTGTTATAATAGTTTATTGGATAATGCACTACCTGGGACTCACACTTGCTCCAATACACACCACAGACAAAATGTTTGTCTAGAGTAGTCTCGCCATATGTTTTTCATCCACTAACTCCTGCATTCATTGCTTGGTATCTCGTAAAGGATTATATTATGGATTTATGACGCTGCAACTTGTTTGACCAACATAAGCTTTCCCGCAAGTGCACTTCACCAGGTATCTCCCCCCCTGCGTTTCACAGGTTAAAAAAAAAAAAAAATTTTTCAGGGGCATAAGTTTCCCTTTTAGTCAGATGGTAGATAACCGATCCCTTGACGACAGCAGAGCAGTTCGCACAGGACAAGCATGAATAGGTACCTACTCTCGCTATGCTCAACCACATCTGTCGATTGCAAGGAGGGGATCTGATGTCAGAGTAGATTAATTGATCACCCAGGAAGCGCAACTTTTATTTAAATATCACACCATACTTGGTGTCTTTCTCCAAAATATGCCAATATGTATTGGTACAATGACAAATCATTAATCTTTTTAATGTGTCTAATAACTTTCAGTTAAAGTAGTTCTTAAACATCTCATCTCTGTTGTACCCTCATTCCATAAATTTATCCACAATTTTATTCATATGGACCAGATATTCCTCATTGCTTGAACATATTCTCCTAGCCCTCACAAACTATCCCCTAGGAACTCCATTAAAGGCTTAAAGATGGAAATACCCTAAAAAAGAAGTATGTTCCAATCTGTGGGCTTTATTTTTGGGAATAATAACAACCTGCAAGTCCAAAAACTTTTTTAACTCATTAAAACTTTTGAAGGGATGAAAAGGGGTGCAGAAGATTTGTGGGAACTTCTACAACAATTTTTGCGCAGTTTTTCAAGTTCGAATCTTGTTGTACTTGCTGTTGTGGGTGTGCCCGGGGGTTATGTAAAGTGAAGAATTTTGGTAATTTTTTCAAGTATAATTTCCTTCTTCGCAGGTTTTTTTTACAAAAAGAAAATTTACAGACTTTTTTTTACATAAAAAATCAAAAAAATTTCATTTAGTATAACAAGGTCTGAAAAAAGAGCTAGTACTCTCAAAAGCTCCCTCAAATATACTCATTAGCCTCAAAAGTTTTTCCGATTTCTTCACTCTTTATATTTTTCTAGGTAACACGTACAAAAAATTATACTATTGATGTATAAAATTCATAGCCCCTTTAATTCTTAAGTCGGGCCCCAAACTTACAGTTCACAGGGTCCAATGTTCTGCAGCTTAGCTTTGTTGTTATCAGGGGCGTTGCTAGGGTCCAAAAACATCCGGGGCTGGGGCCCCTTTGGTTTTTCTGGTAGGGGTGGGTCCCCAAAAAACATTTTTCACGCCTCTTTGTGAACTTGTTGTTTTTTTAAAGGAAAAAACCCCTTTTTTTCCGGGTCACTAAATTTTCTCCCCAAAATTCCACAAGCCCCCCCGCCACTCCCACAGTCACTGTACATAAAAACCCCAATACAAATTTATTTTTTTCAAAAACTCTCACCTTCTATGACAATCCCCCCCAAAACAGTCACCAAAAAACCACCGATACTTTGGAGCAAATCTACCAGACAAGTGATTGTTACAAAACCCTCCTACAAAACCAAGACCCAAAAACTATTATATTTAAAGACTCAAAAAATTCTCCAAACCCTGAGAGACCAACCCCCAAAATGGCACTACCATGCAAAAGGGCCCTAGGAAAATAATTTTACCCCCTCGGAAGATGGGTAGCACCGTGTAAAAGACGCTGGGGCTGTATATTACCCCCCTACAGTGCCAATAGGGAAAAATTTAGTTGTATTAGACTCGAAATATAAGTGTTTACACGCATTTACATTTTGTAACTCACCGGGCTCTTTCTGATCACGTCGTTTCACTTTTCCCCTTTTTCTTCTCCACCCGGGTTCACCCTTCAGTGATTGTCCCCCCCCAATACCCCCCCCTGGGGTTTTGGACACAAAATTTTAGAACCCCTCACATTTCCGCAACTCCTTATTATAGTATAGCAGTCCCCTCGTTTGGTATATAGGGCACTGAAGCAGTTTTTTTTGGGGGCCACAGGCATTTTTTATATGGGGCCCCACAGGCAGGTATATGGGGCCACAGGTGGTAAAAAGGGGGGAAAGGCATATAAGGGGGTAAGGCAGTATATAGGGGCACAGGCAGTATAAAAGGGGAAATTGGAGGCAGTATAAGGGGCCACAGCCAGGTATATCGGGCCAAAGGCAGTAATAGGGGCACTGAGGCAGAAAATGGGCCCGGCAGTAAAAGGGGGCCACAAGAAGGGTAATAGGGGAAAAAATTTGAGGCGATAAGGGGGCACGGGGAGTAAAGGGGGCCACAGGCAGTAATGGAGGCCAAGGCAGGTTTATGGGGCCACAGGCAGGTATATTAGGGGCACAGGCAGGCGTATGGGGGCCCAAAGGGCGGCATTAAGGGCCACACAGGGAATGTGGGCCACAGGCAGGCTTTATAGGGGCAAGGCATAAGGGGGGCCAAAGAGGGATAGGGGGGCCACAGGCAGGGATTAAAAGGGCCAAAGGCACCCTTTTATAGGGGCACAGACAGGGATATGGGGGCCAGGGGCATTATAGGGGCCAAAAGGGGCATTATAGGGGACAGGCAGGATAGGGGGCCCCCCGGCAGGGATATGGGGCCACAGCAGTATAGGGGAGCACTGGGGCAGTAAACGCTATAAAAATAACAACTTTATACTCCCCCCCCTTAACCCCCCACGGCGCGCCTGTCCTCTTCACCCACGTCCTCGGCAGTCCTCGGGCGCAGGGCCTAGACGCGCTGTGCGCCCGGGGGGAAGGGCGCGCGCGATGACATCACGTCATCGCGACGCTGGGGCTGAGGCGCGGACCCGGCGGCCCCGATGTAGCCCCCAGAGCCGGTCCGACACTGTCTGGGGGAGCGGGGAGTGCTGCTCCTGCTCCGCAGAACCCCCCGATCTGCTGGCCCCGTCCAGCGACGCAAATGCAGCTAAAGGGCCGTCGGTGCTCCAACCCCACGGCAGCGGCCTGGACCCCCGGGAGACTGGGGGCACAGGGTGTTTTATTCGGGGCCCGAGCCCCGAAAAAACAGCCTAACGACGCCCCTGGTTGTTATTGAATTGAAAGGGCACCAGAAAACTGTGCACAGGAGCCCTTTACTGTCAGTGTCTCCCCCCTGGGAAAGTCTCCTGGAAACATAAAGTCCAATCACCTATTAGTTGTCAGCTTCCATGCAATCCCTTTGACCCTGAAATCAACAATACCAGTTTTAAAACACCTCATTTTTTCTGTTATATGTTGCTGTTTACACAGTTTAATATCTTGAATGCAGTTTGAAATGAAAGAGAATAAAAAAATAAGATAAGTAAACATAATGGATTAACCTTGTTTCAACATATTTAATCTAGATTGATGACTTTCAAAGTATCCACCTCTAACTGGATACTTTACAAAATCAAGGCATTATTTCTACAATTACATTCAGATATTGTTTAAAAATGTATTCTCAACATGTTGCGAATTCCCACAAACTTCTGCCCCTTTCATTTCCCGTTTAACCCCGTTTTAAAGAGTTCAACAAATTTTAAAGAGATTGCAGGTCATATTTAATCTTTGAAGCCTACCAGCATTTTCTTGTCTTTTTAAGTATTTCTGACATCTAGTAATATGTTTTTGGATCATTTTCTTTTGGAAAAAATTAAACCCCTATTGCCTGATGTAAACAGGAGGGTAAATGCAGGTCAAAAAAAAATTTCTGTAAATTTTTCTTTGTTATTCTGAAGAAAGAGTAGTATCTCGAAAGCTCACCATCCCAAATATACCTTTTAAACCCCCAAAAGGTATTGCCCCGATTTTCTTACTCTTCTACTATTATACATCTAAAACAGAACAGTGATATATTACAGGTGTGTTATGCAGCGAGAACCACCAATAATGACTGTCAGTAATACTGTTTATTAAAAATTGAGTCTTTTTAAGAAAACTACTTATTATCTTTACTATAATTGCCAAGCTTTGCAAATAAGTACATGCAGTCTTTCCTTTTAAAAGACTGTGTCATCCTGTGTTACTGTTGTGCCATTTCCTCATACCAACATCAACTGCAGGGGTTAACAATATACACCACACAATATGGCCCTTTCTACATTTCATGTAGTTGGCAGGATGTGACCATAAGGAATGCATTTGGCTTAACATGATTCAACAAGTTCTAAGGCAAAAGCCCTGGGAAGAGGATGAGCTAGAGAACATTTTATTAACAGGGAGCAGTCCAGCACAAAAAGCAGTTGGAGAAGGCTGGCAAGCATGCTAAAAAAAAGTGGGGTTTACTCCTGAACACTGATGTCAGCCAATAGCTTGTGATGTTTTCCCGTTTCAGAAAAGACGGAAAAAACAGAACACCAAGAGAATAAGACGAACCCCGGTGGTCCCCCCAGTGAGAAGAAGATGGTTTTTAAGTTTTTTTTTATTATTTTAATGAAAAAAATAACTGGACAATCCTTTTAAGTATAGCCTCGCTATTGGAATTACTGGTGGCCATAAACATTACCTAGGTTTTTCCCGAGAACCAAAAATTTTTACTAAAAGGGAGGGAAAATTAAGGGGTTCGGAATCAACAGAGCTCTCTGCAAGGCAGGTTGGGCTTTCTGCGGCAGGAAAAACCCCGGGTCCCCTTGGTTGCTGGGTGTACAAGGTTTAAAAAATGGGGCATGGGAAAACTATGGGGAAAGCTTTCCCGTATGCAAGTTGCATGATATATCTGGCAAGGAAGCAGGGGAGGTAATTAGCCAATTACCAGCGTGCTGGACCGTCTGATAGAGGAGCGTGGAGGAGAAGGAGCATGGTTCCCCGGGCCCCCCCGCCGGCAGTGCAAGTGCGCCCCCCTCATACGGCTCCCCATCACTTTTTCAGCAAGGAGAAGAGGACATTTGGTGCAACCCGTGGGTCGGGGACGCAAGCTGCGGGGCCCCTCGTAAACCGATCCAAAATTTAACTCTTTTCGATGAAATCAGTTATGCCAGTTCTACTGCTAGAAGAGCAGCAAAAAACTTTAGTCTAGGTACGGTAGGCCCCCCCGACTTGGGTCACCCGCTTTACTCATTGCAAAGCTAACCTGAGCTTGGTCTTTAAGGTCTGTCCTTTCTAGATAAGCGACTGCAGCAATTACTTTTACTGATGCGTCACAGAATACACAGAGCTTCTTAGTCTGAGCTTCCCTAGGAGGGATGAGAGCATATAGCCTAGCTATGTGTAGGATAGACAACATCTTTAACCCTTTAAGTCACCTTGACCTTCAGTGCCTGTTAATGCACCATGACGTGCAAGAACTTCATGAATGCTTTCTGTCTCCCTGTGCAAAGACAGGGTGACAGCTCAGTGCTAATTGCTGTTTCTGACAAATTAACAGCACAGCTACACAGCAGGGGATCAATCAAGGCAGCTCCTTGCAGAAGATCGCTGGTATTGGTCAGTCAGTCTGCTGACTCCCCAATTACAGCTGATCCAAGTCCCAGACTCTTTATTAACCCCTCCACTGCCTAATCACTTCACTGCCCCTGTGATCTATTTGTGGCAGCTGTCTAATCAGACAGTTTGCCACTTTCAAGTTCCAGCAATTTCTGCTAGTGAACATCACTGTCTCATACAGTGAAAAACACACAAAAAAAATTAACCCTTTCATTGCCAAGTCCCTGTTCCCCTCACCCATATTGTTATAGCTCTTTGATCAGTTAAAAAGAAGTTTGTAACTTCTGTTCTCACATCTTTCATTACCCATCACTATCCCAATAAAGCGTTAACCCCTTCTCCTCTGTCAAGTATTCAAGTTATCCTTTTTTTTTTCTTTTATATATATACAAAGGGACGAACAAAAAATCCACTTACATCATATGTTGAAGGGACAATAGCTTACAATTAAAAGTTTGTTGGTGACGTTTCATAAAATATAAAAATAATAAAAAAAATAATAATACAAAAAATTTAGTTTAGTTATTTTGCACATTGGTTAAGAGTGATTATAGCATACATATCATTTGGAGTGAGAGGGCCTTTACAAAAAATAAAAAATAATAATGAAAAAATACAAAAAACTTAGTTTAGTTATTCAGGGTGTTCGTTAAGAGTGATTGTAGCATACAAATAATTTGGGGTGACAAGGCTTTTATTTAAAAAAAAAAAAAAATTTAAAAACTAAAAAAAAGTTTTAATTATTTAGTACGTTTGTTAAGGTTGATCGCAGCATACAAATAATTTGGGGGTGACAAGGCTTTTATTTAAAAAAAAAAAAAGTAAAAATATAATTTTTCATTTTCATGGCCCAATGCTAAAAACATCTGTGAAACACTTGTGGGGCTAATATACTCACTATACCACTATATGTATTCCATGAGGAGTTTAGTTTCCAAAATTAGGTCTCTTTAGAGGACTTTACTAAGTTTTAGTAAGGAAGTGTGTTAGAAAACCTGAAATGGTGCCTGAAAAATATTCTAAAACAAGAAGGTGCTCCTTCAATTCTGAGGCTTGAGTCAAAAAGCGCATATGGGCCACAAGTGGGATACTTCTAAAAACTGCATAATAAGGAGAATCATTATTGATTGCAATTTCTTGGTAAAATCTACAGGGTTCCAATGAATAATGAGCGAAAATCGGAAATCTGCAAAAAAATAGAAATTTTGAAATTTTACCTTCGCTTTTCATTAATTTCTGCAAAACACCTAGAGGGTTAATAAACTTCCTAAATGTTTTGACTATGTTAAGGGGTGTAGTTTCTGAAATGGAGTCATTTATTGGGGTTTCCAGCATATAAGCCCCTCAAAACCACATCGGAAGTGACCTGGTTCCAAAAAAAATCTGTTCTGCAAATTTTCTTGAAAATGTTAAAATTTGCTACTAAATTTCAAAGCCCCCAAATATCTTAAAAAATAATAGGATTTTTAAAAAAATCATGCCAACACAAAGTTGACATATGGTAGATGTTCTTTATTTACTACTTTGTTTGGTGTGACTATGTGTCTTGCAGACAGAAATTTTTAAACTTTGAAAATGGCAAATTTTTCGAAATTTTCACAACATTTCGATATTTTTCACACCTAAACAAGGATTTTATCGACTAAAATTAATTGTTAAATTAAAGCACAATGTGTCACGAGAAAACAGTCTCTGAATCACATGGATAGGTTAAAGTATTGAAAAGTTATTCACAGATAAAGTGGCACATGTCAGATTTGAAAAAAATGGCTTGATCCTTAACTTCAAAACAGGCTTAAACCTTAAAGGGTTAAGGAGTCTCTCTATGCTATACATAAAATTTCTTTCTCTGGGGGAGTGTAGAGTCCCAATAACATGTATATAGTTAAATCTCTGAGCAAAGAGATGATCACAATTGCTGCAAGCCTAAGTGAATCGTAAAGGCCGTTTATGGTAGATAAGACACCATGGCATGTGAAAGACCTTTGATCTTGGTCGATCTGAAAAGTAAGAGTGTCAGTCTTGAGGTTCCAGTTGAGCACTAGGCTGCACTTCATAGGTGTCAAGTTTGTTGCCAAGTCTAAATCATTTAAAACCATGGTACGATCTTGAGCGGAGAAAGCCTCCATGACAACTTTGCTGTTTGATGCTATCTTATGCAGTCTGAGGTTCGAACAGGCGAGCATACTTTGGATCCTTTTGAGTACACTAGAAACTAGAAAATGTGTATTTCAAACTTAACTTTTAATAAATAGCTGAAATGTGGCTAGGTTTTTAGAGCAATCTAAGCCAAGGAGGGTATAACATAGTCCCTTATTACACTGTACCTGTTTTCTTTATCTGTCTATTTGTTTAATTGGGTTTTTTTGTGGACTTTTGGACTTTTAATTTTTGCCCATTTTTTAAAAAATTTAAGGGTTTTTTAAAAATACATTTTCCAGTTTTTTAGTGGATTTATTTGTTGTGTATAGTTGAGACACTAGATTATTTTAAAAATGTCTTTGTTTTTTCCCTTTTTTTTTCCCCCTTTTAGTAGAAAAAGATTTCAGTCTCGGTGAAATTTAATGACCCTTTTGATATTCCCCTTTACATAAAAATCTATCCTTTAAAAAATGACCGGCATCCCCCCAAAATTTTTTTAAAAACCCCCCTTTTAAAAGATAGAGGGCCCAAAAAAGTAACTGAAAGGGGATGTTACTGTTTTGGGTTTTTGTCAAAAAAATGTATCAAACAAAGGGGATATTCTGTGATGTTTTGGGAGGGTTTATTTTAGAGGGTGGGTTTAATTTCTCCAAAAAATTTGGGTTTTAAACCCACTTTGCCGAAATTTTTCCCAATCCGTTTTTGTTCCCGAATTAATTTTGGGGGAATCCCCATTAAAAAACCTTTTTTCCCGGGTGGGAGAGAGGGCCCGAAGGGGGCCGAAAGAACATTTTTTCCAAGCTTAAAATTTCAGAGGGAGCTTTGGGTTTTGGGCTTCCTTTCAATGCTGTGTTTTGTATTGCAAAAGCACAGGACTGCGCCCTCTTAGAATGGGTTTTACTCTTAAAAATTCCCCGGACACTTACGAGGCAAAACTGACCCCAAAAAAATGAAGCAGGGAAAGCAAACCTGATAAAGCCACGGCCGGCCCCCCCGGAAAAAAACAAGCGGGGGGCAAGATTAAAAACCATTGCGTCAAAGAAACCCCAGTAGTTTTGGTTTTCCGGGGGCCGCCCAAAAATCGCAGAAAAAGTATGGGACGTCCCAAAACAACCCCTAAAGAGGCCAAAAGCTTTTAAAACCGTCACGAAAAAATTCAGAACCCGGTTTTTTGTTAAAAAGCTGATACATTTAAAAAGGCCCCCCGAAAGAGTGGGAGGGTTTTTCGGCAGTTTAATTTTTTCGTTGACGTCTCTGGGTTAAATTTTGGGCCCCTTTCCTTTTATCCCCCAGTGTCCTTTTCAATCGGTTTAAAAACCACCGTTTTGCTAAGGCCAAAAACAAAAAGGGTTTATCCAAAACAGAGATGACCAGGAAATTGGATATTTGCATGTCTTCTGTGTTCTGTATCCACTCCTGCTTTTGGTAAGACTATCCTGATCCTTCCCATTCCTTCTGACAGGTGAAAAGAAGGAGAAAACCAAACATAGTGGCAATGTTACAGAATGGTGGAGAGTGGAAACAGCATTAGGAAACCACAGGGTATTCCAGTGAGACAGCGGTCACTTGGCAGCAGCATGAGTAGGCCACAGAGTGTACAATGGCAAATTCTGGAGATGGCAGCAACATCAGGAGCCCACAAAGTGGCACAATGACACAGTGTGGAGGTGAGAGCATCAACAGCAGCAGCATGAGGTCAGACAGTGGCACAATGACAAATTCTGAAGGTGGCAAAAACAGGAGTAGGCCACAGAATGACACAACGACAGAGTGTGGAGGTGACGGCAGTAGCAACAGCAGCAGCATGAGGTCAGAGAGTAGCACAATAACCAAGTGTGTAGGTCACAGCAGCAGCCACAGCAGCAGCATGAGGTCAGACAGTGGCACAATGACAAATTCTGGAGGTGGCAAAAACAGGAGTAGGCCACAGAGTGGCACAATGACAGAGTGTGGAGGTGATGGCAGGAGCTGCAGCAGCAGCATGAGGTCAGACAGAGGCACAAGAACCAATTCTGTAGGTAGCAAAAACAGGCGTAGGCCACAGAGTGGCACAATGACAGAGTGTGGAGGTCACAGCAGCAGCAACAGCAGCAGCATGAGGTCAGAGAGTGGCACAATGACACAGTGTGTAGGTCACGGCAGCAGCCACAGCAGCAGCATGAGGTCAGACAGTGGCACAATGACAAATTCTGGAGTTGGCAAAAACAGGAGTAGGCCACATACTGGCACAATAACAGAGTGTGGAGCGGACGGCAGGAGCAACAGCAAGAGGTCAGAGAGTGGCACAATGACACAGTGTGGAGGTGACGGCAGCAGCCACAGCATCAGCATGAGGTCAGACAGTGGCACAATGACAAATTCTGGAGGTGGCCAAAACAGGAGTAGGCCACAGAGTGGCACAATGACAGAGTGTGGAGGTGACGCCAGGAGCCACAGCAGCATGAGGTCAGAGATTGGTACAATGACACAGTGTATGTCACGGAAGCAGCCACAGCAGCATCAGGTCAGACAGTGGCACAATGACAAATTCTGGAGGTGGCCAAAACAGGAGTAGGCCACAGACTGGCACAATGACAGAGTGTGGAGGTGATGGTAGGAGCAAAAGCAGCAGCAAGAGGTCAGAGAGTGGAACAATGACACAGTGTGGAGGTCTAGGCAGCAGCCACAGCATCAGCATGAGGTCAGACAGTGACACAATGATAAATTCTGGAGGTGGCAAAAACAGGAGTAGGACACAGAGTGGCACAATGATAGAGTGTGGAGGTGACAGCAGGAGCCACAGCAGCAGCATGAGGTCAGAGAGTGGCACAATGACACAGTGTATGTCACGGAAGCAGCCACAGCAGCAGCATGAGGTCAGACAGTGGCACAAAGACAAATTCTGGAGGTGGCAAAAACAGGAGTAGGCCACAGAGTGGGGACAATGACAGAGTGTGGAGGTGATGGCAGGGGCAACAGCATGAGGTCAGAGATTGGCACAATGACACAGTATGGGGGTCAAGCAAGGATCGGCAGCGGGG